>JBAGKK010518437.1:0-13431 GCA_037177015.1 Euceroptres primus
ATCAGGATAGTATATATATATATATATATATATATATATATATATATATATATATATGTCATTCTGAATGTTTAAATTTTTTTTCTTTTATGATTGTAAATTGTATATTAAAAAAAATCTTTATAATGTTTGCTTAAAATTCTTATATTTATTTGTTAAGATGTATAATTGTTTAATTAAACAAACTTCACGAAGTTAAAATATTTTATACGCTACGTTGGCTGCGATGCTTCGAGCGGTGGGCTTGTCAAAAGCTAAGGGCCTTGGGTTGTCGTCGCAAGTTCGGTTCGTCGATGTTGCGAATTTTCAGCATGAAGTTGAATGGTAACTGTGTTACCTAGTAGACTTGAAGGAAACCACAGAAAGTTTTCTTCTCGAACGAATTTGTTTTAAATTTTCCATTACAGTTCAGGTAAAGTATTTATAATAAGTAGTAAGTAATAATAAGTAATAAGTAATAAGTATTTATCTGCTAAACTGTATGTATACTACTACTACTACTACTACTTCTACTACTACAAATATCTATGACAATAATATTCATAAAATTTACAAAACATGCCCCGATATCCAAGAGTTCAGAACAAAGGTCAGTATTTTTTCAGGTACAAAGTTTTCCGCGACCAGGACCTAGTCTCAATTAAAAATTATATTAAATTAATTTTTTATTCTATGTCTTATTAAATGTTTCTTTGAGATAATATTGTAAATTTTATTTTATATTTTATTTCGATTGTTAGACTCTTCTTGCTGGTGAGGTCGCTGTGGTCGTGAGAGTGTGTGTTGGATCGCACGGAGAGTGAAGGGGAGCTTATACGCCTAGTATGGCGCTTGACTCGCAACGAAGTGTCAATCCATCAGCCTCGAGTTCCTGGATAGCGATAGGGAGCCGATCGCTTTCGCGAGGAGCCGACGATCTAGCTTGCACTTTCTCGTGGCTTCGTAGGTGGGCGAGCTGGATGTGTCGGCTTCCGTATCATGGGATCATCCCGGGCGGGTGCAAAGAGTACAACCTGGTGGGTGGAGACAGCCATCGTCGGTGCTGGACGGAGGCACGGTGGAGTTTTCTCCCTGGACCGTCGGGGGCTAGGGGTTGATGACGGTCCCTCGCGGATTGGCGAACACGTCAACTCGAGTGTGTCCCAGAACCCTATCTGCAGTGGAGTCGAGCGGTCCGTGCATCGCACCTCTTTTGCCGGCCGGTGGTGCCGGGGTTCGCGAGCTAGAATCGGGTGGTGATGCTGGCCGTGGCGGTGATGCGCGCGTGCTGGGCTGCGCGGGCGTGTTGACCGGTATCGTGGCTAGTGGAGGTCCGCTGGTGGTGGCGTAGCCGAGTTCCGGGGTAGGAGGCAACGAGGAGAAACCCGGGATGGTGATGGACAGGGCGGTGACCTGGCGCTGGATCCTTTCCCTCTTCTTCTTGTTCATTCGGCGAACCATCCCTGACTTTACGCCGAGAAGAGCCATTTTTACGTAAGTGGCGTTTCCGGGGAAACTCTGAGATCTTGCGGACTAGTAGGTAGTAGAAGGTACCCACAAGACCTTCTGGAAGGATAGGTGGGACTTGGAAGCTCCCTTCGGCTCTTCCGGAAAAGTGAGAAAATAGAATGTACCCGGAGGACTTTCTGGAAAGAGGGACTTGAAAACTCCTTTTGGCTCGTCCGAAAAAGTGAGGAAATAGAATGTTCCCGGAGGACCTTCTGGAAGGAAAGAGGGACTTGGAAACTCCTTTCGGCTCTTCCGGAAAAATGAGGAATTGAGGAAATAGAATGCACACGGAGGACCTTCTGGAAGGAAAAGAGGGACTTGGAAACTCCTTTCGGCTCTTCCGGAAAAGTGAGGAGATAGAATGTACCTGGAGGACCTTCTGGAAGGAACGAGGGACTTAGAAAATTTAGGGAGTCTTAACCCCGGAGTTAAGTGGTCGAAGAAAACTCGAAGAGGTATTTCTCACACGAGAGTTTATTTGTCTACTGCAGGTCTAGGTCTATGCGAGCTGGTTGTCGAAGACGAACTGTCTTCTGGCGCAAGAAGTTCGTGCTTTTATCATCCTTTCCACCCCCTCAACTGGTCATGGAAGGGGTTGTTTCGCCTCCAGTTTTTCCTATGACGCTGGGCCTTTCTAGAAGCTTCTAGAAGGTTTTTTTTTTCACAGAAAAAATTTGGGCTAGGATTGACATTGCAGTGGTACCATAGCCTTGAGAGTGCGAGGCTGAGAAAGAGACCGGTTAGCATTCCTCGCTACAAAACCACATCTGCAAGCACTTAATCTCTTCCGCTTTCACTGGCCTTGGCAGCATGCAAGTTTGAACTTGCTTTTTGCACCAAAATGAAAACTGCGATCAAAACATCGTCAAAGAAAGCGAGAGTATTTTTAAAGGCTGTCGGTTGTTTTGCAACGCGTATGACACGATAGAAACCATTGATGGCTCTTACAAGTGGAAAGCAAGGATAAACATCCCCAATAATCATTAGCGTTATTAAACTGCTCCTAAAAAAGATCCACACTCTCATTTAAGGTAAAAACATCCCTTAATCTTGAAAATCAACAAAGTCCCAAAATCGATAATTTGATAGGAATAGTTGATGGCTCTGACTATTGGAAAGCAATGATAAACATCCCTCACCTTCTTAAGGCGCATTGAAATGCTAAAAAAAAGTTATCCACCCCTTCATCGAAGGTAAAAACATCTCTTAAGCTCGAACATAGACCAAGTCCCAGAAGCGCTGATTTGATAGTGAATAATTGATGGCTCTGACTAGTGGAAAGTAAATATCAACATCCGTAATCTTCTTTAGGGCTATGGAATGCTCAAGAAAATTTATCTACTCCTTCATCTAAGGTAAAAACATTCTTTAATTTCGAAAATAGATGAAGTCCCAGAATCGATGATTAAATAGGAATAATTGATGGCTCGAACTTTACGTATTTCAATTTACTTTTTAAACGTCGATTTTTCAACGTCCCATAAATCTTTTAGATTTTTGAAACTGAATTTAATTTAGATTCTGGACAACACTGAGACGAGAATAATTGGGAATGATAGTTTACATATTCGTACGTCAACTCACGTTCTGACAACGTGAAAGCGATACGATAAATCAACTAATTCCTCAAACGAACTCCTCTTATGGTCGAAAGTCTAAGAATTAACGCAAAAGGAATAAAAGGTGAAATTTATGATTCTAAAGTCGGAGTTTTCTAAATCCTGAGCTGCTCCTTGACATGGTGACACTGCCTAGCTATATGCTGCTAAATATTTTCTATACTGAATTCAGTAGCTTGAGAAAATATTCGCAGACGGAGTGTTATCTCTGGGCTCGATTTATTCTTACAGGATCATCAAAATTCCTATCCTCCATATCAAGTTGATTCCACATGTTTTCGGAACATTTTTTTGGTAGTGGATTGATGGTTTTTTTATTTTTACCCTTTAGCTGCTTGTTATTTTTAATTCTCACAAAGAACCAATGCTCAAAATTAGCTGACACCAAAGCTCTTGCATCCGCGAGCGTCGTGGGAATTACTGATTACTTCAGCCTCAGTTGACTTGAATTCCTTTATGGAATTATGGAATTACTCAGAATTGTTTAGAAATCAATAATCTGGCTTTCTAAACAAATGAGCTCCCATATAGTGGGTTGTCAATTTAGAATGATCTCAAATTTCGTTTCAATTCTGCTTGCTTTCACGTATTTAGAATTTCTCGAGAAATCGGTTTTTTCTATTTTTTGTCCAAAAGAGCTCCCATCAAGTGGTTTAAAAATTCATAATAAACTTAAACACCGTTTCTGCTGTTCTGTTTGCGATCGGCAAATATCATACAGTGTATTATTCTACTATGGATATTAACCATAGCGGAGAATCGTGGTTTGCGATTCTTAGGTAAATTCAAAATTCTGAAACTGCGATATTTAGTAACTCCTAGGTCCCTGGCTTGCCAAATGGGAAGATAGGGGAACATAAGTTCACTAAAATTTTCAGAAATGGCGAGCAGCAGGAGTCAGGTTCCCCTTCTCGCGCCAAACTCTATGAGCTTTTAGATCACTTCTCTTGAAATTCAAGGCATCGCGTCTCACTTCTGAAAAAGGGTCCCAGCGTAAGGGAGCAAGACCTGGTAGCCGGTTGCTTTTATAGTTTTGGTTCCTGGCCTCCCTACTACCGATCTTAGACATTTTCGGGACGCTTCGCATTCTGATTCGTGCGGCCTTCGGTCTGCTACGCCAATTTAGTGGGTTTTTTTCGTACCTTTGGCTCAATTGTTCGCTTGCTTTTTCCTATCGCGTGTAGATCTTTAGCACCTCTTCTTATCCCCTTAATCTTATTAGATCGCTATTTTGGTCTTTTTGGCTCTCTTTTCTTCCGCCTAGTATTTTTTTCCCGCGAATTATCTTATTGTTTCCAGTTAGAATGTTCTCGAACCTTCTCCTTTATTAGTGCAGTATCATTCGTTCCTGTGTTCATTCTCTTTAAGTTGTATAAAATATTTTTTATTGTTTTTTCTATTTTTTTTTCTACTTATTAAGAGGTAATTATTGAGGATAAATTGAACCGACTAGGTATATGCATTTGAGATCGTTATAAGATTTATTCTTTTGATGCAAAATATATTTTGTACATTTTTCTGAAGAGTTTTCGAGTTAATTACTTGATAATGTTTATTTTTTGAAAACTAGAATCAACTATGATAATTATTAATGTAATTATTGCAGAAATTTTCAAAGAATTTGAACTAAGGTACTATTGATCCCTAAACGAATAAGTTCCATAGAGTCATTCGTTTATTCATTCAGTACGATAAAATTCTTTATGATTTCGTAATGACTAATATTCTTGGGTTCTTTAGAACTCCATGTTATTTTGTTTATGTATTCATCGTGTTTCGATATATGACCAATTTCTGGATAACTTCTTATTTATTCTCACGAATATTAGTTCTTCGATTATTTGAAGACATATAACGACTTATTTTCTAATTCTTACTCTCTTTATATATTTATTTTTTATCAAATCGCATTTGATTTTTCTTTTTAATTGCTTCGTAATTATCACTCAAATATTCTATCTATTTACATTAATTTAATTCTAAATAATTGTCCATATTACTTCACGATTCATTGTTCCTTATTGTTTTCATGTCTTTCGACATATCTTTTTAAATCTTGACTGTGGAACATTTATTTTTCTTCTTCAATTCCTGGATCCCACAAGATGAAAATTCCAGGATAAACAATCTTTTTATTTCCATATTTTTTTCGTCAATTTGAAGGAACTTTGCCATAATCTTGTTCTTTTCATCCGATTTATTTAGGAGTTTTAATAGAACTTTATCTCCTACTTTGAAATGAGTAAATTTGTGTGTGCGGTTAAATTCTCCAGATCTCTTTTTACCCTTTCTGACAATGTTACCGTGGGTCATTTCTGTTTTTCTGTCGTAACTGTCTCCTTAAACCATTAGTGGTAATTTCAACCAAGTTTCCGAAGCTCTTCTTGGCTTTTTGCCCATGTGTAATTTCATGGGAGTAGTGATGCAGGTTGAGCCAATAATTCTCGCTGCTCGTTCGTGATCGATTATTCTTTCTTTTGTCATTTCCCGATCGAACTCGGTTCGAAAGTTCACATTTCTCGCGAGCATATAAATTTCCTATCAATATAACCCCAGAAGGAATGAATTCATCTTTGAAGGTTCGGAAATAAGAATTCTGGTAATACTACACCTTTTTCATTAAGTTTTATTTATTCGGAAGATTGTAATTAAAAAATTACTGTCATGTGCGCGATCATTATCGAGACGAGTTCGCGTAGATGGACCGAGCAGATTGATCGGATCGGCATATTGTATCGTTCGCTCGATATGCATCACTACATAGGAGTGAACTCAGTCGCATCATGATGAGATTCATTAATGCAATTTTCGATGGATTCTCACCCAACTCCACCATGAGTTATGTTTGTTTCCAATTAACATCCTGAAGAATCTGGAAAATACTCGATGTATTTTTCCTACAAAATTGCTTTGTGAATGGTGAATGGAGGAAAACACTAGCTGAATTCTTTCTGCTTCCAGCTTCTTGCTCTACTGCTTGGAAGTAAATTGAGCCCCATGATCTGTGACTATTTTTTCTGGCTTACCATACTTCAAAATATAGTCACTTTACATATTTTGTTTAGGACTGCTTTCGTTGTAATCCTTCTGATTGGATATAGGCGCACCAATTTTTATGAATGCATCTGCATATAGTTGATGAAATGTATTCGAATCCTCCTTTAGAAGATGGTAGAGGTCCATATAAATCTATTAAAAGAATTTCGCCTGGTTTCGTCGGTGTGTAGTTTTTTATCTCAGCAAAACATGTTTGATTCGTGACCTTGTTTTTCTGACAAGAGTCCCAGTTGGACAATCTTCGCCTAATTGTTTTTGGTAGACTAGGATAGTAAAAATATTCGTTGAGCATTTTAAATATTTTTAACGCACCGACGCGTGCGTATAATTAATGGCATTCGTCGATCAAATCGTAGATTATTCCACTTGCTAAGCAGAGTTTCTTCTGGCTTTCCGCAACGAAATAGAGTAATCCTTCGTAGACTTCAAATTTCTTCGCTTTTTTCCGGCCTCGATGTCCTTGACAGGCACACAAAAAAATAAAAGTGGCATGTGCGGTGAACTAGTCTACCATAACTTTATGTTTGTGGGGTCGCTGAATTTGAATCTGGTGTCAGATTCGCTCCACCTTGTCAGGTTTTTGAGAAAATTAGCCTGTTTGACCATTTTTTAAAAACAACATAGGGTGCGAATCTGACGGACTAGAAGCTTTTAGTGCTATTCAAATTAAAGATTGCACCTTATATTTTAAGGTAATTATATTTTTAAAATTATTTTTGTCGCCTATCTTGAGCGGTGACAGGTTTTTGCTGGGCGCCCGCGCGCTCATCAATGTCTACCACCCGCGCGGCGCGGTGAGCCAGTGCGCGTGCAGCAGAAACCTATTACCGCTCAACATAGGCGACGAAAATAATTTTTCCACATAATCACCTCAAAACACAAGGTTCATTCTTTAATTTAAACCACACTAGAAGTTTCTAGAACGTCAGTAAGATTTGCCTTCTGTAAGAAAACTTATATATGAGTCAATTCAAATTATTTTCGGAATTTGACTTAAGTGAACTGTCTATTTTAAAGTTAATTATTTATATATGTAGTACCTTCGTAAATTATCAGACCACTTAAATCACTATTAGAGAAATATAGTGATAATTTCCGTTTTTAGCGAGTTTTCGTTCCTCAACTTTGACTCGTGGCAACTTTCAAGAAATAACGGAAAAAATCTGTCAGTCACACAGAATAAGCCGTGAAACTTTTTCTCTAAAATGAGACCAAGAACATAAGAAAATGTTCAACTGTTCTTGAATTATCATAAAAAAATGTAGAAGAGCGTCCAATACGGAAATCGGTTGGTTGAGCGTCGGCTACAGTTGTCACTATTTCCTGTGCGTTAACAAAGGATAGAAGATCGACTACCGCTCGCCCGACCGATTTTTGTCTTGTATACGTTTCCACATTTTATATAATAATTTGAGTTCCGTTGAACATTTTCTTATGTTCTTCATATTATTTCAAAGAGGAGATTTTACGGTTTGTTCTATGTGACTGGCAAATATTTCCCATCACTTTCCTGAAAGTTGAAGAGAGTCAAATTTGAGAAATGAAAATTCGCGAAAAATGGAAATTATCGCTATATTTCTCGCATGCTTTCTCGGTCCACATTTATCGAGAGGACTTTATATAGGGCTCAATCGATGCGCAATTTAAAAATCTTTCTAATGATTTTTTTTAAGTCTTCCAGTGTTCAGTTTTTGCAGAGTTAGTCACAAAAACAGACCGGCGAGTTTTTAATGGGATTTTTTAAAAGAGGACTGATAATTTCTGATAATTTCTGGTAATACCGACACAGAATTTTTGAGAATGCTTTCTAGAATGCAGTGAAGGTACTGGTAATAAATAATATCTAGCGATTGTCTTTTAAACAAAGATTTTCGTTTTGAGGTAGACACAAATGACGCGAGAGATTTAAAAGTTACACATGAATTAATTATAGCGATTTTTTTCATTAATATTTATTGCATTCCTGCCACACATATTTATAAGACTTTCAGGCAGTATAAATTCAATGTATTAATGTTAAATAGACTAAAATAATACATTGATACTATATTAGTTAAACATTATGGACACGATATTCGTATCTTTTACTTCTTTCGACTCCTTTTAGTTTTAGATTTCTATTCTTGTTCTGGATTTTAAACCATTTCTTCTATCCTTTGTCTTCTTGGGACTCTTTTTTGGACCTATGATTAAATAGTAAAGGAATAAAAGAAGAAAAGAAGATACGGAATATGTATTAGGACATGGTTTGAGGTAAGGAAATTAGGATAAAGAATATGGCTTTGTTGATTTGGGAAGATGGAATAGTCCAGGTGTTAGATCTCAATTTATCGTTTTTGCAGACAGTTTTCGTTCTGCAGTTATTGCACGATAGTATTCGAAGACTGCAAGTGTCCATAGAATCCTTTGAACAAGTGATTTGGTGTAGTTTCATCGTGTTAAAACTTCTTTTTTTACTTTAAATTTGATTCAATTAAGTTTCGAAACAGCTGTAAGAAAAGTATCTGCATTGGTAGCATCATTTCCATTGGCTTCAAACTAAAATTTTATGAACACTTTGAAAAGTTCAGTTTCTCGCAGAAATGGTGTATGAGGAAAAAGTTAGTCTTATTGCTATACTGAGTGAGTAGCAGGGCCGTAACTGAAAAAATGAATTTCCTGCAACGCCTCCATGGAAGATCCTCTTTCGCGAACCATCTAGAGGCACCGGAAGCAAGCTCTTGAGAACTCGTTCCCGATGCGCATGCTCGCAGTGTGCGAAGTTCTCAAATCTGCGAGAAAAATTTCTTCTCGCAGTGTGAGACATTTTTCTTAGACTGCGAGCATGCGCAACGGACACGTGTTAGTAGAAGCATCCTTTCGGTGTCTTTAGATAGGAAGTAGATTTAAAGGAAGGAAGAATTTCCATGGAGTTGTTGCAAAAAATAGTGTTCAATACTAGTCCGCGAAGACAGAAAAGCGGCACTTGTGTGAAGGCGCAGCAAGAGCGCAAAGGTTCGTCTTCGGTGTGACCTCCGGGCTCATGCTGCGCCTTCACACGAGTGCGGGCATTGCCGCCTTCCCGCGTTTGTATAGAAAAATGCTAATATCGACTTAAGGAAATTGGAACCTGACCATCTTTAGGGCAGGCATAATATGGGCCCACACTGAAATGGCATCGTGTTGCGCTGAAGAAGAAATGGTAAAAAAATATTTTTTTAAACCTAAAGTGTTTGTGTAAAAGACTCCTATGTGTAGAGTAAGCTGTCATTTTGAAGCGCCAAAATGCGAACTTTGAACTTCCTTATGGCATTTGCATTAAAAATTTGCACTTTAGTCAATCAGGATAGCTACTTCATTTGGTTTTAAATATTTTTTATCTTTCCAGACATAGTTAGCTGATGGAACATATGACAGCAATGAACACAGAAATCGGGAAGTGTTTCATTCACATTTCTAAGTACATAGTTCACTTACCTTACAGGATATTTTAACTTTCGATACTACTTTTACATCCAAAGTTTTTTCTTTACGGTCCATGTGATCTTTCATGCCCGAAATCCACTGGTAGTAATATATAGAAAAATCTTCTTCGATCAAAATGACAAATAATTGATCATCGGGAACTTTACCAATACAAGTTTCATACTTCCCATACATGCACGATTTCGTTTGAATAGAAAAACACATTGATCATAGTAGAGTCCTAAAAATTTTTGGATGTAAGAGGGTAAAATTTTGCACTCTTGTTACTTTGAAAACTTCCCCCCGGAATCATTTCGGGGGGAACACCCGATTTTGGGAAACCAAGAACAAAGGTCATACCTCAACTCGAAAAACGCTCATGTATAATTTGGAAATCATTATTCCTTCCGAAAACGTTTTATTTCCATGGTACGACTTTTGACTGCCCGTGAAATTCCGAGGTAAACAACATCATTTCAGCAAGGATCATGATTTTCCAAAGATCGACCAGGCCTGTCTGTTTTAAACCTTCGGAGGGTTACCGAAGGTGTCTGTGTTGTTACGAACGCACCCTGTATTAATTACACGATGTCCGCCATTCCGTGGTTGACTTGCGAACGCCACGTCAGCGGGCGTGTGACGTTACGATTCTTACGTCATATGACGCGGAATCCCGGGATATTTGGTCTTATTGGCCCATCGGAGTCAATAACTAAACCCAGCTGATTTGTACCAACTTCTGCCGAGAAAACCATTCATGTATCTTTCTGTAAAACTCGGTAAATCATGTATCCATCTTTCAACTTCGGAATTTTGTATTTATTAACGATGACTGCTGCTACACAGGTATTGTTACTGAAATTGTCTACGGTTTCAATTTTTGAGTACTGGCTGTATAATTATTCTGTTTTCATGCATTACATTCATCTGCCAAACGTAGCTTAATGTGTGTGAACGCGCCTGGAATGCGAGCAACCCTTGAGTCGATTGCCGTGGCGTAAAAAGACTCACTTTGGTAGAAAACTTGCAGTGCAAGAACCCTCAAAAAAGAAGTAATTCGAGTTTATCATGAGTGGCTACTTGTAGAATTTTCCGTACCACCAACACGTGGTCATGTCTTAGGTTATTGCTCCCTGAGATTTTTTATTTTTTTTCAAATTACTCTTTTTTATATAATTTATTCTAACAATTGAATATCGGGAAAAACTATGAGTTGTAAATTTCCTACCAAAAAATAAAATTTATACTTCCGTTTCTTTTTTTTAAATACACATAACTGCCGTTGTGATTTGAAGAAGCACCCCTGAGAATAATTTAAGGTTCCTTGTCCTTATTCCTAGATAATTTCTTTTCATAATAACTTTTTACCAGGTTTAAAAATTCTTATTTTTCCTTTTGTGATCAAGAGATTTTTGTGAAAAGCTGTTTTGTGAAGCCGAATGGCTTTTCATAAAAAGAAAGCTGTAAAATCACAAATCTCAACAAATTTCAATAAAAATTAGTTTTATTTATGTTTAGGCATCAGCCAGGTCCTTGATCACAAAAGGAAACATCGAAATTTTTGAAATCTGGCAAAAATTTATCTCAGTGCTGGTTCTTCAAATCATAACGGCAATTATGTGCATTAAAAAAAAAAGAAACGGAAGTATAAATTTTATTTGACGGTAGCAAATACACAAATGATGGCTTTTCCCGACATTCCATTGTTAGAATAAATAAAAAAAAGAACACTTTGAAAGAAATAAAAAATCTCAGGGAAAAATAACCTAAGTTATGACCACGTGGCCGAAAAATTCTACAAGTGGCCAGTGATGATAAACACGGTATAAAATCAAAATTACGCACTGACTTGACCAACCTTACTGAACTTACCGGAATATTACAAGATTAACCATACGCGAGCACTCAAAAAGGTCAAGCTCGGCAATGGTTCAGAAAATTATAAGAAATGGAAGAACAATTAAACTGAATTCCCCATTGCTCAGTTTGCCAAAAAAATCAAAGAATTTATCTGAGCCATCGATCCTTTTGGGGATCAATACCTGTGTAGCAACAGTCATAGTTCATAAATACAAAATTCCGAAGTTATGATGATTTACCGAGTTTTACAGAAAGATACGTGTGATGATTTTCTCGGCACAAGTTGGTCCAAATCAGCTGGGCTCAGTTATTGACTCTGATGGACCAATAAGACCAAATATCCTAGGATTCCGAAACATATAGTCACGACGTAAAAATCGTAACTACACACGTCCGCTGACCTGGCGTTCGGAAGTCAACCAGGGAATGGCAGACATCGTGCGAGAATCTGATTAGGCCAAATGTTAATGGTCCGCCATTAGTCCAGGTTGCGCTCAGAAACTATGTAGGTGAGAGTCTGGTTGAATCAAACGTCATTTATCGGTCATCAGTTCAGGTTGCGTTCGGAACAACAAAGACAACCTCGGTAACCCTCCGAACGCAGCTTTAAAACTTCAAATAGACAGGCCTGGTAGACCCTTGGAAAATCATGATCCTTCTTGAAATGATGTTGTTTTCCTCGGAATTTGACAGGCAGTCGGCAGTCGTACCATGGAAACAGAACATTTTCGGAAGAACTAAATAAGTGTGATTTCAAAATTTTACGTGAGTGCTCTTCGAACTGCGGTGTGGCCTTCGTCCTTGGTATCCCAAAATTGAGTATTCCCTCCGAAATGATTCTAGGTGGAAGTTTTCAAAGTGACAGGAGTGCAAAATTCTACCTTGCCAGAACTCCCTCATGCTCAAATGGAAACTTAAGGTTTCTTTTTCAAAATTCGGCAAGCATGACGCGTGAACACCGACCTCTAGTATGACCACGAGCCTCGAATAACCCCTCCAAAAGCACTCAGCAATAAGTCAATTCAAAAATCAAAGCAAATTAAATCAAATTATAAGCCACATCCCAAATCGTACCCAGTTTACTGAATATAGAGCTCAAATGATATATATTTATCGGGATTAGACTAATGGGATCAACCAAGAAAAAATAGTACATTGCGCGTCTAGTGTAAGAAGTAGGCGATTCTAGACGAGTGTAAAGTTTGCTGCGCGAGCAGGACACGACACTTTGTCCAACTTTCGCGCTGGAAATTCGGTTTCAGAGGCCGTTGAGAGGAAACGGCGTTAACGATTTCGAGATTGCTGGCGGGCGGCTAGCGCAGAGGAAAGAGGGTTCAGGGACGCAGCCCCTGGTGGGAATAAAGGAGGTGAAGCCCCCTCCAAGGGTTGTTGGACGGCGCCCCAACTGCAAAAAAACAAACTCTTAAGATAAAACAATATAAAAAAGGTATACGTGCGATTGTATTTTTCACGCGATTTTTCTGGGATCAAACTCTTTGCGGCTTGGGCAGCCTCGTCACGTAGTTCGGGAGGCGTTAAAAATTCTAATATATCATCATCACTTTGATTTTCTTCCATTTGCCTTTTCATTTTTAAAAAAATCTTTATTTAAAAGTTCTAAAAATAACCGATTCTTTGACACTCCAACCTTTATCTTTTACTTGACACCAAAGCAAATGCAGGTTATGCCAAACTTATCTTCAATCACAGACTGAAGTGACAAATATTAATGGAAAGTACACATTTTAAAACTTTCGTAGCACGTAAAATAAATATTTTTTATGCAGTTAGAATCACAAGTAGTTGCTTAAATACTATTAAAATCTGAAAAATAAGAAAATAAAATATGAGTAAATTCTGTATTACACAGATTCTAAATAAAATTCCGGAGGTTCACCCGGTTTTTTCAGGTAAAATAAAATTCCCTGGGGTTTCCTGATTTTTTCCGATTTCTTGGTCTACT
>JBAGKK010518448.1:0-13430 GCA_037177015.1 Euceroptres primus
AAAGCGGAGCGAGGTTGTTTGCACACGTCTTATATATATATATATATATATATATATATATATATATATATATATATATAAACAGCATTTCCCTGAATTAATACCAACCTGGCCAGGGGGTGGCCCAGGATCGGGATACCGCTGACAAAGAAGGCGGTTTCATACTCACTATTACTCCTCTCGTCCTCGCGACTTTCTGGGATCCCAGAGTCTGCGGATCTCGCCCTTTAGTCCCTCAGACAACCCACGAAGCTCGTTGTTTTTCTATTTTCACAGGCGCCAGGCAGAATCCTTACTGCCCCAGCTTCACAGGTCCGCCCCTGCCGCTTGGACCGTCGGCCAGCTCACCAATGAGAGAGGGGAGGGGGAGGGAGGGGAGGGAGATTGATTGATGGTATTTATTTAACTCTCAGCTACAATTCATAATACATTAACCATAGTACATAGAAAAACAAAATTACATTATGAAAATAAAATAAATTATTACTTTTCTCTAGCTACTAACAATCACTTTAACATACTCAGCAACTTTTCTGCGGAACGTTGCCAGTCTTCCCTCCCCTCTAATATCTGACGGTATACTATTATACAATTGTATACCGTTATACATTAAGTCTTTTTGACCCTGTGCTGTTCTTCTAAAATTAAGCTGTAAATTTTTCTTACTTCGTGTTTCATACTTATGCACATCTTCTACTTTTTTAATTTTATCACACATGTATTGCGGTAACATGTTATTGTCTGCCTTATATATAAAAATACAGACATTTAAAGCGATTCTTTGTCTCATAGACATAAAACATAGACTATATAGTGTGGCCAGTCGCCCGGAAATTGGTTACAATTTAATCGGGGAACAAGAAAATTGGGATTCTGAGAAGATGTAATCAAGAATAAGTCGCAATTTTCAATAAAGGTTGGTTTATTAAACCACTTACAACTTGACGGGGCTCCAGCCGACGGATAGCTTCGTAGTAGTAAGATAACGGCGACGGCATGAAGGAATCCTGCTGTCGTTGTGAGTCATGGAAACGTCTTCTCCGGGAATCTAGTGGAAACACTCTGGTTCACAACACACCCGTTTCGGGATGATCCAAATCGGAAGCGGGCGACGTAACGAACTGTTAAGTTAGCTAGGGGGCAAGAACTACTGACTGGCGATCGGCAGTCGACGACCTGCTAACCTCGTTTCGGGATTCGTCGACCCCGATCGCCAAACTTCGAGCCTCACCCCTTCCGAACTAGGTTCGTGCCGGAAGGAGTAAGGGCCCTACTGTTACTTTATGTTAAACCCTCTCTCCCCAGTGCCGGATGGGGTATATACCCTTATCGGTCTATTTCTGTGGGCTCAGCAGGAGTTCCTCCTTATCCACGTCCAGGATTAGGAGATCATCATCCTTTGAACTCAGATCTTCTTCCATAGGTACTTCTTTGCAGCAGTCAGTAATGGTAATTTTAATTATATCTAAATATTCAAAATGGATTTTATTCCAGTTTGCTTTTTTGAATCTTTGTCTTTCCCTATCTGGTGCCGTGTGCCCTGCTTTGCTGATCTCATCCCGATCATCGCAGTATTCGTCGTGGAAAAGGTACAAGTCCTTTGGAATTTTCCTGCTGCAGAACCTGCACCTCCACGATTCAATTGTAGTCATTACCTGCAACAATTAAAACACAAACTACCTATTTGGTCTCTAATAAAAAATAAATAAAAATAAAAATCTAACTTATTCAAAACGAATAAAACAATACGTAAAATTGCTTTTCAGTTCGTTCAGTAATTATTTTAATGATAAATGGAATGTTTAAAAAAATTATTTCCTTCAACTCTTTCTTTCTATCCTCTTTAATTCGATTCCATTCTTCTTTATTTTCTTGCTTCTCTTCATCTGTTAAGTCCCAAGTTCTTAATCTAATTTCTTCTTGGATCCTTTGTCTCTCAAAGTCTTTTTCTGTTGCTTCTTTTTTCTTCTTTTCTTCTTCCCTTTTCATTCTCATAGCTTCTAATTTCATAATATCCTCTCTTTTCTTCTGTTTTACCTTTTCTATCTCTTCAAGTATTTTTTATTTCTCTTGGTCTATCTCTCCTCGTAGTTTTGCCTTGTATTTTTCAATTCTCGTTTCTTCCAAACTCTTCCTTTCCTCTTCCAATTTTAAAAAATTGTCTTGTTTCTCTTTTCTGACTTTGTCCCGTTTTTGTTTATCCTCTTCTTCTAGAATTCTTAACACTTTTTCTTTGTCTCTGACTTTTAATTCTTCCTTTTCCAATTTTTTTTTCTCTTCCTCTAATTTTTTCTTACTTAATATGTTTACTTTTTTCTCCATTTTAGTTTTATCTTTCAACTTTGTAATTTCTTCCCCTTTGTAATTAACTTCTTCCAACTTCTTCTCAATAATTTCTCTTTGATCTCCAAGATCTTTTTCTTTCTATAAGATTCGTATTTTCTCCAGTAATACCATCTTTTTGTGTTGTACTGTATCCTCTAACATTTTAATTTTATTCTCCTCTATTAACTTTTCCATTTGCATCTCCCATCTCTTCTTCCACTGTTGTGCTTCTAAACTTTCTTCCATTTACTAAAACAACGAAAAACATTTCTGTCCTAATTTGTCTTAACTAAACGTTCTTATTCGCAGAAATAAGAAGTTTCACTTTATTTAATCGATGATTTGTCTTACATAATTTTAAACTATTTATTGCTATTCTCTAATTTGTCGTTATTCGGTATAAATTTTTTTAAATCATTTACATTCCAATTTCCTATCGATCTACCGCGATTTTTCCCTAATTCTTAAATTGTCGGAGATAATTTTGCAATAATTTTGTATGGACCATCAAAATCTTTGTTCAATTTTTTAGCTATTTTCACATCTTTATTAGATAAGGGTTTGTCTCTTTTCAAAACTAAATCGCCTACCTTAAATTCAAAAGTTTTACGTAAATTATATTGACTTGCTTGTTTGTTATTTGCTACGTCTAAATTTTTCTGGACTTCTTCTTTAATGATTTGCAATTTTCTTAACCTATCTGTCCATCTATTTGTATTCTGGAATTCTATTTCGTCTGAATCTTCAAAATTTCTTTTTAAAGTTTGCAAAGGTTCTAATTCTCTACCGAAATTTAAAAATGCGGGTGTAAAATTCGTTGATGAATGTTTTTTTTGTATTAAGAGAAAATTGTAAATCTTCAAGGTCTTTGTCCCATTCACCATGATCTTTATCTAGGTATGCTTTAATCGTAGTCTTTATCGATCTATTACATCCCTCAGTGGGGTTCGCCTGTGGATAATATTTTAGCGTTGTTAGAAGTTTAATATCGAATTTCTGGGCGAGTTCCCTAATCGTTTTATTAACGAACTCGGTACCATTATCCGATAACAAAAATCTAGGGGTTGCCCACTTTTAAACTATCTTTTTGTGGAATTCCTTCTCAATCGTTGGGCCGTTCGCCTTCTTTATTGAAATGATTTTCACCCATTCAGTAAATAAATCGACAAACACTAAAATATATTTATCTCTTGATTTTGAACTCAGAAGCGGTCCCATGATATCAGTTGCGACCACTGTCCATGGTTCCTCAATTATTCTCTTACCCATTAATCCTATTTTCTTCTGATTGATTGGTTTAGTTTTCAAACAAACTTCATATTTTTGAATATACTTCCGAATTTCCGAGTACATTCCTGGCCAAAAATAATTTTCTGCAACTCTGGCATAAGTTTTTTCCAAACCTTGGTGGCCAGATTGTTT
Source organism: Euceroptres primus (assembly GCA_037177015.1). Lineage (NCBI taxonomy): Eukaryota > Metazoa > Arthropoda > Insecta > Hymenoptera > Figitidae > Euceroptres > Euceroptres primus. The sequence continues at coordinate 3,748 of JBAGKK010518448.1, forward strand.
ATTGTCATGTCCTTCGTACTTGTTCTCTAAGATTTTTGGGAATTACTAATTTCTCCGAATTAGTTTCTGGTAATAATGAAGATTTAAAGGGGTTGGCTCTATACAAATATAACTGGTTGTCCCTAATACGCCATTTTTCGTGTTCTTCAGGGTTCTTTTTAACCTGTCTAAATTTAGTTTTATACGATTCATCGTTTTCGTCTATAAACCTTTTGCTTTCGCTTTCTATGCTAATCGCTAAAATAAAAGCTACCGATTTTTCCGTTTCATTCATCCTTGATAACGCATCTGGAACTAAATTCGCACTACCTTTTCTATATAAAATTTCGTAATCATACTCGATCAGTTCCAAAGCCCATCTAGCTAAACGATTTGTCGGATTCTTTAAATTATGAAGCCATTTTAAAGAAATGTGGTCTGTTACAACTTTAAACTTGTATCCTTCTAAATAAAGTCTAAATTTCCTAATCGCCCAGACAACAGCTAAACATTCTTTCTCAGACGCTTAATATTTTCGCTCTGCTCCATTTAAGCCTCTACTGGCATACGCTATCACATGTTGATCCCTTTTGATTATTTGAGTGAGTACAGCACCTAAGCCTGTATCACTCGCATCAGTTTCCAACTGGAAAGGATATCTGAAATTAGGGCAAGCCAGGATAGGAGCCGTCGTCAACAACTCCTTTATCGTTCCCATGGCTTTCTTCTTTTCATCAGACCATTCCCAGCTTCTACCTTGTTTTAACAATCTATTTAGGGCTTCTATAATTTCAGAAAAATGTGTCATAAATCGCCAGCACCACGAAGCCATTCTTATTAAACGTTACAATTGCTTAAATGTTTTTGGAGTGGAAAATCTGAAATTGGCTTTATTTTGTTCTCATCTATTTGTAAGCCATTGTTATTTACAACGAATCCTAAATATTTAATTTCAGAACAGCTGAATTCACACTTATCTGTACTGATCGTTAAACTTGCTTCATTCAATCTATCCAAAACTAAGTTTAAATAATGCATATGCTCTTCAAAAGTTTCCAAAACTATTATAATATCGTCTAGATAGCAAAAAACATTTGGCTTTAAATTGGGAGTAATTATTTTTTCCATTAGACGTTGAAACGTCGCTGGTGCATTGCCTAAACCAAAGGGCATTCTATAAACTGAAACATTCCTTTTCCTGGAACTACGAATGCTGTAATTTGTCGAGAATTTCAATCCAAAGGTATTTGATTATAAGCCGCCTGTAGGCCTATTTTCGAAATGTATTTTGCTGATCTTAAGATGTCTAATATTTCCGCCATTATTGGCACCGGATAGAAATCTTTTTTGTGACATTATTCACCTTCCTAAAATCTAAGCAAAATCTATGTTTCCCATTAGGCTTCTTAATCATTACGATCGGATTTGATCAATCGCTACTGCATGGCTCAATAATACCTTCCTCTAACATCCTATCTATTTCCTCGCATATTTTTTCTTTTATCTTAGGGGAGACATGATAATATCTTTGTTTGATAGGATCATGTCTCTGAACATCAATTTTGTGTTCCGTTAGATTTGTCGCTTTTAGCTGTTCACTTGTTTCCGGAATTTTTTCCTTGAGTAACCTATTCATTTTCTCTTGTTCTGACTCCGTCAGTTCCATTATCCCTTCGCATATTTCTGATGCGAAAAGTATCGGTTTTCTAACTATTGCCGGTTTTCCTAATAAATTATTTTTAATAATCGCATTATTTTTAAAATTAATCCAATTTATTTTATTTTGAGTTTGGATACTTTTTACTACCGATTGAGGAATGTTAGATCTAGTTTTATTTTCCATCACAGTACCAGTATTAATATCTAAAAAATTATCTCTTTATACTTTTTATTACAATAAATTCTTGAATTGAATTTCTTCTCGAATTTAACTCCAGCTTTATTTCTAATCGTACCATTGTTAGGTTTGCTACGTGTGTGATTCATACTCAGACTGTCGAACATACGAGTTCGCTCACCATTAATGCCTGGGTTGAGTTCTCGCCGTTCGCTCTGGGGGAAAAGTTTAGTGTAGGGATGGAATATCGTTCGAGAACGGAGGCAGCAAGTTCCTGCTGTCTAGCGTACTATCGGTTACCTCCTCTCTATAATTACGCAACCTAACCGTGGCACCGAATCTAAATCCCTCATTCTTATTACTTCTATTCTCATTTGCTCTCTCAACTGCCTATTTCTCTTTCTTTTCTACCTGTTTCCTATTTCCCTCCTTATTCGCATTTTCTTTCCTCTCTCTATCCTTACGTGATTTCGTGTCGCTTTCAACACTTGACCAACCTGTCTGTACTCCTATTTCGCATGTATTCTTCTTACTAATTTTTTCTACTAACATTTTTATCTTAACTGGTTACGAATTTGCTGTGGGATGAGTCTCGATCGTATATCGAACCACAGACAATTCCGGGAGCCACCAATGATTGATTTCAAAATCCATTTTTAGTCCTAATTTCTTGAGCATATCAGTTCCTATAATACCTTTTGATCGAAGGTTCGGAACTATCCTAAATAATAATTCTTTAGTAACGTGGCCTGTTCTAATAGGAATAAGTGGCCAATGATACTTACTTCCTCGCCATTAGCCACTAATAGTTTATCTAAATCAGGTTTTGCTATTTTATAATTGTATAGATTTATAGTATTCAAAAAATCTTTGCCCACGTATGAGTTTGTCGCACCGGTATCGATTAACACTCTATACGAATAGGCTTCGAAATTTATTAATACATGAAATCTCGTCTCATCCGGGGTATCTAAATCCGAGTCTAACTTTTCAGGCGTTTTATTCACGTTTAAGGATATATGCGCCCTTATAATCCTCCCTGACCGTTTCCGTGATTCTGAAAATGCCAGCATTCACGTTTAAAATGACCTGGTTTACCGCAAAAATAACAATTAATTTTTCTCTGATTATCTCCAGATTGCTTATTCTCTCTATCACCAGAGTTAGTGCTCACCACATTTTGCGCGCTTGAATGTGCGCTCCAACTCTTTTGATTTGAATTAGCACTTCCGGTATTTTGCTTTTTATTAATTGTACTTAGTTTCGGTTTTCTATCACTCGCTTGTACATTTTCCTCGGGCGGAAACGTTACAGTCGGTTCACCTTCTTTTGCTCGCTGATTTTGATTATTATTATTATTATTATTATAATAACCTCATCTTCTTGGATACAACAATTGTCTCATCATAGAAATTAACAGGTTATAATTTGAACCACCGAAACCTCTACCTCTACCACTCTGGAATCGGCTTCTATAATTTCCTCTACCATTATAACCTCTAATTTGTCCAGACTTTTCTCCATTATTTTGATTTTGGATCTGACTGTTACCGTGTCCATTATTATTTTGACTTTGGTTATTTATTTGATTTTTACTTAAATCTTTATTTTCAGAAACTTTTAAAATTTGTCCTCTAATTTTTGATTTCACAATTTCTGTTTCAAATGCCTTTCCTAAATTGTCTAGTTCTTCAAAATTTTCGAAATCATTTCTTTCGATGTACAATTTATATCCCAATCTCAAATTTTCGTAAGTTCTTCTTAATTCCCATTCTAGACTTTTCCTGGGATGTAATTTTGCAAATAATTTCCTAAGTTCTGTCAAAAACGTGTCTTGTGACACGGCACCACTCAACAGCTTCCTCAGATTTTAGCATCTAAATTTTCAAGAATATCAAAATTAGTAATTTGATATCCTCTTTTAAATTTGTACAAATCGTCTAAAAATTGTACAGCACTATAGTCTTTACTGTTCTTAAGTTTAAATGGCCAATTAGACATTATTTGAAAAGGAGTTTAAATCATTCCAAACGGAAAATATACCGCTGGAATATTCGCATTATTCTAGGGATATTCCTAAATTGGGATTGCCTAGAGTCTGGCCATCTATTAGTAGTGGTAGTAGAAGATTTATTGAGCACACAGTTACAAATTTCATAAAAGTTTTACATAAAAATAAATAAATCAAAACACTTGTTGGGGACCAATAGGTCTATGCAAGTGAAGATCCGAGAGTAAATTAATAAAAAACATTTGCAAAACAGTAATATGTGTATAAGTTGCACGTCGGTACAAATTAAGACAGTGTGTCGATTATATGTGGGACGTAGCTTCTAGGAGGTAGATCTGGTATAAAAGATATGCGCGCGCAATTGTAAAATTTCGTTAAGCATTTGTACAAATTTCTTAATGGTGTTAGAATCGTTAGACGACAAGATTGTTAACCATACACTGCTAGGGTCTTCATTGTCACTAATTGAAAAGTATTTACCGCGAATGTGATTATAAGGTCTGGCCATCTATTATTATCTAATACGCTGCTATTTTGCATAAAAGTGAACCTTCGTTTCGATCTACGCGATCCTACATTTCTATTCTCTCCCTGATCTTCGTCAGAGTCGCTATCCTCTAATCGGTTTCTATTTCCTATCCTTCTCTCATTTTCTTGAAATCTGTCAACCGGCCTTGAACCGTACACGTCACACCTACGGTCAATGCCCTCTCTAAGTTCACTTTCACTTTTCCGATTGCGAATTTCTGGTTCGGGACACCTAAGCTCATTTTCAAACCTTTCCTTATTTTTACTCTTTCCTGATTCAAAGTGCACCGTTTGATGTGCACCTCGCTCATAATTAATTCTTTTTCTATTTCTATTTCATATGTTTAATTTTTCTTAGAACTGTTAATCTTCTCCCTTTCTATAATTATTTCCTGAATTGTTCCAATTCGACTGTCTATTTTCATAATTAACATTTTTAAATCTGTTTTCTTGATCTAATAATCTTCTACACTGTATTACAATTTCTTGGAATTCCGGAAATTCAGCTTCCGGAAGACCTGAATCGCTTCCAGCATTCTCCCAGTTCCTAGGGCCTAACGTAAAATTGGACGGAACACGGTCGTTTGCTATGCCAAATTGAGAGTTTGGCGGTAGCAGGTTCGCGGCAGGGTAAGTGGAGTCAAACCTTGCACGATTGACTCGGGTGGGGGTACTTAGCTGTACCTGTTGCAGAAAATTTCTTATGTCTAATGTTCTATTCAAACGTAAAGATCTGTCTACTCTTTGTGACAGATCCAATGCACTTCTTTGAATTTCTACTTTTTCAGGAATTTCTATTTATACTTCTAAATTCAACTGTCCATCTTCATTATTTCTATTTTTCATTCTACTATCTTGAACCGGATCTGTCATTTTAACCGTTTAAATTTTCTCTGATCTTAACCTCATATACTTTTCCATTTTCTTAATTTATTACTTCTTTTATAAAATTTTATTAAAAATTTTCCTTCTCTTAAATCCTTAATTATTATGTTCCTAAATTTCCTTTCTAATAATCGTAAAAAATATTAGAATAATTTTAAACTATTTATCTGCGAACTTATTTTAGCAACAACGTATTTCTTCAAAATCGTCGAGAAACGAACACAATGTGAAAGCACGCTCGGCCTTGAAGATAACCTAGAGTTACTCTACACACGTGTTGCTTTCACGCGCCATGCTCTGGCAAAATTACCCAACCGCGTTGCTTTCTCTTTTTCAGATTTTAACCGTTTCTTTAACGACTTTTCTCCTGAATTTGGTCTTTTTCTGGTTTACTTTCTTTATTCAATAAATTTTTCTATTTTCTCTAATCCGACCTGTCACTTTTCTTTTAATATTCTTCTCTTTTTCCTTACTAATCTAATTTTATTCACAGTTTTTCCTCTAGTTTTCTTTTCTCGACTTTAAAAATTTTCTATTTTAACAGATTTTCCCTAAATTCTGTCAGAATTTGGCGCATTTCTTAATTAAAACACTTCAATACCAGAATGAATACACAAATTCGCAAATTTAAGAATTCCGTCTACTGTCTCGTTTTACCTCTCAGCATAGAATTATTGGAAATTCGTTAAAGCATGGGTAATGTTAAGCGCCAATTTTTGGCCAGTCGCCGGAAATTGGCTACATTTTAATCGGGGTACAAGAAAATTTGGATGCTGAGAAAGTGTAGTAAAAAATAAGTCGCAATTTTCAATAAAGGTTGGTTTATTAAACCACTTACAACTTAATGGGGTTCCAGCCCAAGGAAATCTTCGTCGTAGTAAGATAACGGCGACAGCGTGCAGGAATCCTGCTATCGTTGTGAGTGATGGGAACGTCTTCTCCGGGAATCTGGTGGAAACACTCTGGTTCCCAACACACCCGATTCGGGATGATCTAAATTGGAAGCGGGTGAGGTAACGAACTGTTAAGTTAGCTAGGCGGCAAGAACTACTGACTGGCGAGCGGCAGTCGACGACCTGCTAACCTCGTTTCGAGATTCATCGACCTCGATCGCCTCGACCGACCTGGACCTCAACAGCCTTATATCTATCACAGTTTAAGATTGTCCTCATTGCTTGATTTTAACATTTTTGTAATTTACCTAACGCTGCTTCATTTGCATTAAAAAGTACAGTTGAACAGTATTCAAAATGTGTATTGTGATACTCAGTACGACAGTCTTTCAAAAAAAAAATCTTCTCACTCACTTTCTTTACTACATAATCTATATTATCATCCATATCAGCTTTTCATCAATAACACCTCAATATTTCCAAATGTGAACCCTTTCAATATTCGCTCCTTCAATCTTCAAATGTACATCAATATCACTTACATCCTTCGAACACTACTAAGCACCATACACTTGCTTTTTTGTATATTAATTTTCATTTGATTACATTTCAGCCAATTCTGTACGCGATTTAAGTCTTCCTGCATCATGCTTTCAGCATCCAACACACTTTCAGCCTCACAAAACATCATTGTGTCATCCGCGAAAAGTTTCAGTATACAATTTTCAAAAGAGAAGGTGAAGATGGAGGAGGGAAGAGAGGGGGGATGAGGGGGCGAGAGAGAGGGACAGAGGGAGGGGAGAGGGAGAGCGAGAGAACTCCCTGGAGTGCCCAAGGATTTCTCACACTTTTAGAGATAGATTGAATTTACACTGTATTCACGAAAATCAATAAAAGAACAAACACTTTCTGAAATTTCGCCCCAGAGACAGCCCAACATAAAGGAACCCAGCACTGTTATAAAATGGCGGCCCGAGACGCTTACGCGTTTCCCTTGACACCGTACGGCGTCCTCTGTCGCGCGCTCTCGCCCGATTTCCCGAGAGTTAAAGTCGGACCAGGTCAGTCGAGTGCATCGTGCCTTCTACGTGCGGCGGGAGAGTCCCGGGCAACTACCAACTCCTACTCTACACTACGATGACGCGGCTCCTCACGGTCGTGACTGCGTTCAACTCAGGTCGAGACTCAGAGGCCAGGAAGCACAGAAAAAGATAGTTACATAACCTAGAGCCGCTGAGCCAGTTGCTACTTCCAGTCGTCCATTAACTTGCGGTTTTCGACTTGGTTGAATTGGTTCCCTTCGATAGTGCGGTACGGGTCAGTCCTCTTTCTCGCCAAGCCAGGAACTCAGTGACGGGAAATCGTCTGCTCGCTCGTCCTCTTCTGTTTTCCACTGGAACCCTCGTGACTCTCCGTGCCACCCACTTTAATTGGCTGTGGGGCACGAGCAAGGTCCAGTGCGTGTGCTCCACCAATCGGCGTCCCAGTTTGATTGTCGCCGACCCGATTGGGCCCGACCACTGGACGATCGAGACTCCCATTGGCCGGCAGGAATATGGCTGGACGTCACAACGTGGACGGCCCCCAGATGCTGCCCTCCGTGGACTATGGTGGAAACTTTGGAAAACGGACCTACCCTCTTCCCGACTTTGGTTCCGTGCCAGGTTGCCAACCTGTCTCCCTAAAGTGTCGTCTGCTTGTTGACAACCTGTCAGTGTCTCCTGGGTTATTTGAACCTGGTGCTTCTCCGGTGCAACGGTATTTCAGCAGGAATAACTCCACAGGTCTCGCGTTCTTCCTCGAACTGCTGTTCCTCTTCGTCTCGACTCTGACATCTCAACCGCAGGTTTGCTGCCAATTGTATTTTTCTAAACTTACTTGTGTTCCTCGGGACTCAATATAAAATAAAACATGATAATAATAAATCAAACTTTCTTACACTACAGCTTTAACTTAAGCTGGGATTCCTGGCTTGACAGAAACTTGGTCTCCACGTTCACGCGCGTTTTGGGGTTAGGTTTGGCTTTGGCAAAATCCCGGAAAATTGTTTACAAAACGTGTGCTTTTGCAAAACCACGTTACAACTTCCCGGACCTAGCCGAAACCTATCGGGATTTACTTACGGGCGACGCGACCGTCTTCTCGCTCTGCCGCCAGCCTCCCAAGTCTCACGGGCAAAAGTACTCCTAATGATAAAAAAAACTGAAAGGGAAAACGTTACTGGGACTATCCTTGCTCCATGGCTGCTACGGGAATTGGTACTTCCTCCTCATACATCCGAGAAAGGGCATTAGGTACATGGTGCAAAGCTCCTTTCTGGTGTAATATTTCTTTTCTGCGTCCGACATCGTTCTACTTGCGAACGCGATCCGTGGCTGGAAGTACTAATGGAGAAGGCTTGATTATCCCGGCAATTAACGCGTCCAGTTTCTGTCGCTCCTCAGCAGTTATTTCCCTGTGGCCGCAACACTGGTCTACGGTTGCCGGTTGTTCACCTATCCGCTCAACTTCCAGCTCAGTGCCTTCCTTGGTATTATGGTGGACTGTTTCCGGGTAGCCCGCCATATATCAAGCTCGCTTTCTACCGTCGCACAGTGGGGCAAAATGCAGAAAAAATGTTCAAAAAATTAAGATATGAAACATAACCTAATAGTTTATTATAAATTAATAAATTCTTATTAACAATTGTATTGTTATAAACAATGGTAGGTGATTTTTGAGTGGTATTGGATATTTATTAAGCGATTTTCGTTTTTAATCCAACTTAAAGTAACACAAAAACAAATGAAGACAGAACGGAATATATTTATTATTGTTATAAGAAAATTTTATAAACAAATGCGCAGTTTGAGTAATTTTTGAGTGTTTGAGGTACTTTTTGTTTAAAAAGTGCTTTGTCATTTCATGACAAATGTCATTGTTATAAACAAATTTTATAAATAACTGCGCAGTTTGAGCAATTTTTGAGTGTTTGAGGTACTTTTTTTTTAAACGTGTTTTGTCGGGCTTACGAATATTACATTAGTACGGTTTGGTGTTATTATAGGATAAATATTAAAAGGATCTTAGTTTTCTTTAACTAATAGTTCCTGAGCTTCTGGGTCTAGTTTCGATCCTGATTTTGTTCCCAGATTTCTTTCACTAGCTATGACTAGATCAGATGAGATAAACAATTTGTGAGTCAAGTCTTTGTTAGTGACAACTCGATTGAATTTTCTAGTATGAAATTCTCTGATGCGACGAACATCTTTATTTCGTGTTTCTTGCGCTTCTTCAGTCAGCTGACTAGTAGGAAGAAGGGCTGATCAAATGATGTCCACACCATGTAACAAGATCCTATGCACTGACGAAGGCATGTAAAACCATTTGTAATGTTTAACATACAGTTTGGCAGTTTTGAAACAATATAAGTCAAACTTACCTGGATGGACATCCCTTCCGCAATTTAAAACCTGAAGTATAATAATAAACTCCTTTATAAGCTGGAGATTGATGCCTGTGATTTTTGCTGTCAGCTCTGGATCTTGAAAGAATCTGCGCGAAGTGTTTC
>JBAGKK010518459.1:0-13430 GCA_037177015.1 Euceroptres primus
CTCCTTTCAAAGTGATTCTTGGGGGGGGGGGGGGCACAGAATCAGTGAAGCGTGAACGACCCTAAAGCTGGTCCTCTAGTCACCGGTCCACTAGTCAACGACGAGTGTACTATAAAAAAGTTGCCTGAGCAAAAAGTGCCTCTACTACTACTTTTCTGATAAAAACTGAGATATTCTACTGTATGTATTTTAGTTTTTTCTGTTTCAATATTTTAATTATTACTTGACTTTTTCCCTGACGAAAATCGGCTTGTACTTCTGATTTTTAATTAATTTTATATTTATTCATATTTTATACATTCTTTTCGGCCTCAAAAGTATTTTATAACCATTCTTAAAGGAATTTAGAGTTTTAGAGAAATTTGAAGAAAACTTCCCTTCACAGGAATTGTCTAACAAAAACATATTTATTTATTTTTGTGAAACTCGTATATTTATGTTTGTAAATGATTTTTCTATTTTATTACCTACCTTAGAAGAGTTGTCTGACCAAAATTGGTTTATATTACTGATTTTTAATTATTTTATGTTAAAACTATATTTTATACTCCTTTTTTGGCCTCAAGGTTATTTCGTAATCATATCTGTACTAACCAAGCTACCTTTTGGGAGAATTATCTGACAAAAACCAATTTATACTACTGATGCCTGACCAAAAATTGGTTATACTATTAACTTTATACATTCTCTTTTCCTAAATCAATTATTCCCTTTCAATTTTCATAAGATACAGTTTCTTAAAAGGAATCGACTGACCAAAAAATGCATAATATCACTGATTTCTTCGAGTTTCTACTGATACCTTTGATAAATGTTGTATTTATTTTAAATTAATATTCTTTGTAACTTACCTGTTACATGATGACATTCGCCTCCATTTTTGCAAGTACAGTGTTTAGCACAGTTGAATCCATATCTGCTTGAAGGACACGGATGTTCACAAGTGAGTCCTAAATATCCTGGCCTGCAGATGTACTCCCCAGTCACATGATCACAAGTCATGTTTCCTAAACAATTGACAAAGTTAATTTGAAACTTTCTATAAAGGATATGCCCATTTAACTTTAATGTAGAACACACTGAGAAAAATTAGCAACAAAAAGAATAAATAATCAACCATATAAATAATTATTTATATTGTAATAATAATTATAATTATTACGCTGACTGAAATTTTCTAATATTTGAATACGTTTTTGAACTTCAACTACATCTGTTAAATAACATTTATGTAACTGCAATATAACTCAATAGTATTAAATAATGAATTATACGTACAGATACATAAATTTTAATCTGTTATAAATATTAACAAATCTTGTCGTCAAATAATACTTTTTTTCAGTGTGTTTTGTGTTTTTAACTAATCTTGTCCACAAACAATACATTCATTTTTTTTCAGCATGTTTTAAAACTGCTTCACAAATTCCAATTTTATCAAATCAGAAATCGGATTTGCCTTGCAAAAATTGGAAAGAAATTAAATCACAAAAGCAATAAATTGTAAGCCATGAATGATCTGAAATATGCAATATGTAGAGTTCCAGTTGAAAAAAAATTGTTCACATGAAAGCATACATTTTTTTGGAAACAGTTCGTTGTACTTATGTACCGTGCGTCATTATCTTCATTAAACATTTTAATTATCCTACATTAATAATACACAAATTGTGACACACTTTTATTCTTCTTTTTCCTCTTTTTATAAATAGAATTTACTGCGCTGCAAATCAATGAAAAATATAGTTCATAAAAGCCGATAATGAAAATGAATAAAATTATTTTGCAGAATTACTATTAAATAAATTAATCATAACACAATTTTCAAAGAATATGTATAAATCGATGGGTTGGATTGTCCAAATTGCGACAGAAGACTTGAAAAATACTTACAGTTTTCTTCCTAACGATGTTGACGAGGCAGGGAGAAGAGAATTAAATTTTTAAGTTTTAAGAGCGTGCCATAATAAAAATTAGATAGAAGGAAGAAGCAATTAAATTTCTACAATATTTCTACTTCTACCTTCAGCGTAAATAACCCTCTCTATCCAATCTTTCAATTTTCGTTTCTTCCCGGAAAAATACGAGGCTTAATATTATTATTTTATTTTCAGAAATGTGATTTTAACACGTAACTATAATTATTTAAAATAATAAAACATGTCTCCATGTCTCAAGACAAATTACTATTTTATAATTATTAATTATTACTATTTTAAAATTATAATATAATTTTGAAACAAATACCACATCTTAAAAATGTTTACATTTATAAAAAATATTAGGTACCTATTTTGAATTTCATCATTTTGATTTTATAAATATTTCACGTGGTAAAAATATAAACTGTACTTTATGAACTGTATAAGAACCAACTGTACCAAAACACTCATAATAAATAAATCATCGTGAAATTGAAAATAACCGTAGATTCTAAGTTGAAGTTACATGTGTATCAATTCACAGCAATTGAAGCGAATCGAGAGGAAGTTGTAATTAAGCGACAGCAAGTGGAGGATGACTTCTAGGAATTTCAGCAAAGATACCATTTCCCAAGTATGTATGAAAATACCCGATTCCACATGACAAATAATAAAAAAACTATGCTTTTTCCTTACCTTGAATTTTTTCAGGACACTTCTCTTTACAGCCAACACCGTAATATCCTTCCTTACAAGGTTGATTACAATCCGGACCTTCCCATCCTCTGGAGCAGACACAAGCTCCAGTATCCGCATCGCAGGAGCTATTATTCTTGCAGTTGCATTGAGAGTGACACTTTTCTCCATAAAGACCAGGAGGACATTGAGTCTCACATCGAATTCCTGTTTATCGTTAATATCAGACTGTGCCGAATCTCATACCTCTTATTTCACCATTGCCTTCCTGATTATTTAATTTATTACTAAATCTAATTAAAAATAAATGAAGGGTGTTTTAATTAACAGAAGAGGCAAAAAACTGGGTTCTTTAAAAACTAGTTCTCTATTGAAAAGAAGAGACAAAAAACTGGGTTCTTTAAAAACTAGTTCTCATGAAAAGAGCTTCTGGTAAAAAGCAAGCAGTCCTAAGAAAAAAAAGTATAAAAAAAATAATTCTAAAATGGAAAATAATTGTCATTCTTTAATTTTGTATTCTAATATGTAATGAAAGATTTTTTACACATTCCAATTTTTTTTGTTCCACCCACTTCCAATTAGAATTTGACATATTTTTTGCAGAGAAATGAGTTAAGATCTAGCGGTTAAATTACGCTAAAAAAAATTTTTGCAAAATTTGGGAATTTAGGAAAATATACTAACACCCTTCAAATATTGAAACATAATTTAAAAACTTTAGTCTTAAATTAACTGGAAATGCAGGCAATTCGGATATTTTGATGGCTCACAAAGAAAAGGACGTGATTCACTTTTTTGAACCAATTTAAGTTCAAAAGGAATAAATGCAATTTTGTCGATCTTTCTGTGAATTCGACAAATCCGAAAATTACTAACCTCGCCATTCAGGCTTGCAGATACAGCGACCGGTAGCCGGATCGCAGTCAATGCTATTTTCATGTTCACAATCGCAGATCTGCGAGCAATTATGTCCGAAGAATCCATTTTCACATCGATGTTTGCAATTCTCACCGTAGAAACCAGCTGCACAGGTGCACGAGCCTGCGCGTTTTAGAAAAACGACGTGTTTTTTTTGTGCGTGTGCAATGAACACATTTTAAGAAGACTTGAAAGATGCAACTTTAACGTCCAAGTAAAAATTTTTTTTAATTTTGCTATTCCAACTTTATAATAACTTCTCTCCAAATGTAAATTAGTGAAAAGTGAGACAGTAATTTACTTTAGGGAAAATTTTCACTAAAGTAAATTAGTAGCTCATTTTTCACTAATTCAAATTTAGAGTTTTTAATAATAAGAAATAAAATATTTTTAAAGATAGATATAGAAAGAAAGATAAGTAAACTATTTCCGCAATTTTTTTAGACATGCTCGGAATAAATCTATAATCTTGAGAACAATGCATGCTGTACAGTATACAGATTCAATTTTTAAAAAAGCATGCACCAGAAAATACTTTAACTAATTAAAGTGGATCTTTTTTCACAGAGTATTTCTAATTATTTTAACTAATTAAATTATTTAAAGTGGTATAATTTAAAATGTTGACTTTGTCTGATTTTTTTCATTCTCTGTAATCAATGTCACGCACCTAAAAATGTGCAAAATGTTTGCAAGCATTATTAATTAAAAATTGTAAGTAAGACTGCTGGGCTGGAAACATGCTTTTTTGTGAGCTGTGATTAAATAAAAAAAAGTAAAGTTGCACCTAATAGTTATTAAGCATTTGGTGAATTTTCCTCTTACCATTCTGCGGATTGCAGGCTGCATTGTTATAGCACTGGCATTTGTTTTCGCAGTTCAGACCAAAGAATTTGTCGTTGCAAGGACGATCGCATAGGACTCCAACCCATCCTAATAAAAGTTCAAGTACAATGACGAATCTACTTACTTACCATCTCTCATTTTCCACCCAAAAAGAATCAATAATCAAGATTCAAAATAATAAGGGAGAGAATTCTACAGGATGGAAGAGAAGATTAAAAACAGGGATCACAGCGGTTCAGTAGTTCAATTTTAGGGAAAATAGGAAATTTACAGTACCGGCCAGGAATATGAGGATGCCTGTTTTTTGTGAGATGCATAAGTTCTCATAATTTTTATAACCTACGAGATAAAATTTTTTCCACAAAATAATACGAAAGCTATCAAAATTTTGCGTAAAATAAGCCCAAGGTGAAGTGATTTTGTTCATTCTGTAAGAAATTAATGCAAAAATAGTGCATTTTTCGACTTTTACGAAAACTTACAATAACTTATGAAATAATTAACATTTTTTAATGCCCTTAACCTCATTTTAAAGATAAATTTCCATAGAATTTCATTAATGTATGAAGAGAACTCTCTAATTTTTTCTCTAGATTTTGCTAAAGACTGAACTTGGAACAAAAAAGTTGTAAAATTTCAAATAAAGCGAAAACTCTGAAAAATTAATTTGCTAAAATATATAAATTAATATTCCTATGTATTCTAAAAAAATTTATTAAAATGGAATATATACTGATTTTAAATAATGTTCTATAAATAATTATACGTTATTGAAATACAACTTTTCTGTGCCAACTTCAGTCTTTGGCGAAATCGGGGAAAAAAATTGGAGAATTCTCTTCATACATTCATGAAATTCTATAAATACTTTATTTCACTTCACCTTGGGCTTATTTTACGCAGAATTTTGATAGCTTTCGTATTATTTTGAGGAAAAAATTTCATCTCATAGATTATAAAAATTATGAGAACTTATGCATCTCATAAAAAACAGGTGTCCTCATATTCCTGGCCGCTTCTGAATTTTTCGAAAAAAAGGGAAAATTTGTTTCTTTTAAAAATACCAAGAAAGCCAATAAAAGTTAATAAATAAAACATTTTTATATCAAATTTCATTGACAAATAAAATTATATTGACTGCAATTAAACCAACAATTAAATCATGAAAATATTACCAGAGGCTCTATAATATTCCCGAAAAATAATTTTAATGAGACGTTGAAGTTAACGAAGGAAAGAAATTTCAACAGCAAAAATCTACTTCCAAAAAAAAATTTGACGACTAAAAATAAACGACATATAAAAATTTTTGGCTGCTGAAATTGCTCACAAGAATTTAGATTTCAGAATTTTAATATTACAAATTTTCAAAAAATCAAATTCCCGAAATGAGTCTGCTAAAATCCTTTAGGATCTTAAAAAATCCTCAAGTCTTACATCTCTGACTAGAAACTAATAAAATACTCCACAGACTAGACTTTTAGAACCTTTGGAACTCTCTGGAAATTTCTAAAATCCTTCCTGAAATCTTCTGGAATTTTCTATAATCTTCTAGAATTTACTAAAATATTTTTAATTCTCCATGTACTTGTAGATTCGTTAAATCTTCTAAAATCCCTCAAAATCCTTCAGAATCTTCGAGATTTTTTATAATATTTTAGAATTTTCCAGAAATTTCCTGATTCTTCCAGAATTTTCTAAAATCCCCCAGCATTGTCAAGAACATTCTAAAATCCATCAGCATTGTCAAGAACATTTTAAAATTTCCCAGGATTTTTTTAACTCTTACAAAGTTATCCAGACTTTTTCAAAGTTCTGAAATCTTCAAAAACACCTCAAAACCTATTCTGATTTATCAGAATATTCTAGACTGTTTTAGAATCTTCCCGAATCCTCAAAAATCTGTTGAATTCTGCCCTAAACTTCTAATAGCTTCTAGTCTCTTCCAGACTTTTTCTTAAGAGTTTCGAAAAGTCTAGAGAATTTTAGGAAGATTTTGGAAAGAGTCTAGAAGATTCTTGAGGATTATGCGAGTTTTGCAGATTTTAGAGGGTTCTCAAAAATTCTGCAGAATTCTGTAGTTCAGAATATTCTGGAGTATTCCAGAAGATTCTGGTACAGTCTAGTATATTTTTTTAAATATTAAAGAATTTTGAGAGATTCTTTCAGATTTTATAAGATTATAGGAGAACCTAAAAAAATAATTCTAGAAAAGATTCTAGAAAAAGCAGAAGATAGGTATTAGACGGTTATGAAAAAGTTTAGAAGCACAGAGAAGAGAAAATAGATAAAATTACCATTTAAATAGTTAAAATGCACTCTGAAAGCATTTTCTTCTGGAATTTAGTAAATTTTACAATTTCAAATTGTAACTTGTGGAACGAAAATAGTCACGTTCACGATTTTCTTTGTACAGATTACAATGTGAAATAGTACAATTTACTAAATTCCAGGAAAATTGCGTTCAGAGTGCATCTTAACTATTTAAATGGTTATTTTAACTATTTTACTTTCTCTGTGGGATTTAATTATGGAAAATTTTGGAAGACACTAAAAGTGTCCGGAAGATTTAGAGTAAGTCAAGAATGTTTTAGAAAATTTGAAAAAATTTGTTAAAAGTTTTGAAGTTTCTAGAAGATTCCAAAAGACTGAATCTCTTAGCTTTTAATATTGTGCCACGCGTTCTTGAATGTCATAAGTTTCCATTGATTATAATTCTTGGAAAATTAAACGGAAATTTGAATAAAAAAAGGGGAAAAAGAAGGAAAATTCTCAAAAATAGGGATTTTAGGGGATCTTGAAAAAAATAGGGAGAAAATAGGGGATTTACTGTGATCCCTGTAAAAATGAACGAGAAATAAAATTTGAAAACACAATCAAGATTATTTGTGTTATGTACTCAGAAACTGAGAATAAACAAAGAAATAGACATTTTTTGTAGTTCTCTTCTTTCGTCCTCCCTTGAATTGGGTTGTCTTAACTTTATGCAATCAGAAAAAACGGTTTGTCTAAGGAAACTTATTTTGCTTTTTGCACTTATTTTCGAAATCTAAACGAACTATTTTTTCTGATAAATAAGAAAGTAAGGAATATTTCTTCTTACCAGAAGTGCAGTTGCAGCGACCGTTTTCCCGCAAACAGTTGGCTCCATTTTTGCAAGCACATTTCTGTGCACAGTCTTCACCATAAGTATTCTCAGGACAGATCTCACTACAATCCTCACCTTTATATCCTGCGGCGCAAATGCAGGATCCGTTGATTGGAGAACACTGTGAGTTGTTCTTACATTTGCACTTGTGTTCGCAGTTTTTTCCATAAGTCAAAAGAGGACAAGGTCGTGAACATGTTTTACCACCCCATCCAGGTTTACACATGCACTCTCCGTCCCAAGGATGACATAGTTCCGTATTTTCATGGGTACATTCACAAACCTTTAGATAAAGATAAATCAGAATCATTTGAGAAAAACTGGTCACATATTGATAAATAGAAGATACACAATAATAAGAATACACAATAAAGAATAATAAGAGTTACTCAAACATAAAAAAGAATTGAATAGAATATTAAATGAATATTTAAATTCACCTTTTCGCAATTAGGACCATACTGTCCATCAGAACAAGCTCTTTCTACGCAAAATCTGCCCATCCATCCTGGGCTGCACTCGCATTTGCCGTCAACTGGATTACAAGTGGCTCCATTTTGACAATTGCAACGATTCGCACAATTTTCACCATATTTTCCCTCAGGGCACTTGTTCAAACACTAAAATACAAAATTTTTAGAATAATAGTCAGGTTCATTTATTATGAAACAGGGTAGTCCAAAAATGCATTCCAAAATTTTTTTTATTTTCATGCTCTCACCTCTCAGATTTATTCGAATCGCAAAAAAAGTAAACACTTATTTTTTTATTTCGAAATCAATTGATATTTAGGGATGGCTCAAAGCCCATAAAGTTTTATGAGTATTTCCCATCAGAGAAAAGACGTTTTTGTAAATATGCGACAGAATCGTTAATATTAGATGACTCTTACATTTTTTTGCATGATATTCTTGAGAATTCATCACTAAATACGAATCAATAATTACTTTTTGAATTCAAGCCCAATAAGCCACTTTTATAGGGTCCCGAAAAAACCCCATAAGTCAAAAATGAGACATCGCGTATTTTTGACGTTTAATTTTATTTTTTGCAGTTTTTTTCACAAATTGTTTTTAATACGTAAGACATTACTTTTTAAACATATTTATGATGTTTTAAAAATTATATAAACAATATATTATTGTTTATAACTATCTTTTCTTAGTTTTATTATTTTTTATAACTATTATTGTTATTGTTATTATTATTATTGTTTATAACTATCTTTTCTTAGTTTTCTTAGAATAAAGCTAGAAAATTGCAATTTTTTACATTCTTCAACTTTTCTTCGACTCTCTGGTTATAATGAGATAATAATTATTGAAACTTAATAAACATATTTGTTTAAACAATTAATTATTGTTTATAACGATCTTCTCTTAAAATAAAGATAGAAAATTGCGGTTTTCTCTACATTCTAGAATTTTTTCTCAACTCTCTACTTAGAATGAGATAAGAATTATTTAAAAGTAACAAAAGTAATTGTTTAAACAATTAATTATTGTTTCTAACAATTCTCTCTTAGAACAAAGCTAGAGAATTGTGGTTTTTTCTACATTCTTCAACTTTTCTTCGACTATAATCAAACAAACATTAATGAACAAAAATAATTGTTTAAAGCATTTATTATTGTTTATAATATTCTTTTATTACAATAAAGATAGAAAATTGCGTTTTTTCTACATTCTTCAACTTTTCTTTGCCTATAATAACCAATAAACATCAACAACAATCATTTTTCAAACCTTATATTATTGTCTATTATTATATTTTTTTGAAAATTAATCCAGGAACTTGCGGTTTTTTCTAAAAGTTCAAACTTTTTTTCGACTTTTTAGTTATGAAAAACCAAATAATTAAACATCAATAAGAATCGTTGTTTAAATAATAAGTATACTTAATACAGAAAAAATTAAATATCTTTCAAATAAAGATTCTTATTGGCGTTTATTTATTATTTGTTCATAACTAAAAAGCCGAAGAAAATTTCCAAATTTTAGAAAGAACTGCAAGTTCCTAGATTATTCCTCCAAAAATTATAATAATAAACAATAATATATAGTTTGAAAAATGATTTTTGTAGATGTTTATTGGTTATTATTTTGTTGATAAATAAAGAGTCGAAGAAAAGTTGAAAAATGTTCCAAAAACCGCAATTCTCTTGCTTTATTCTAAAAGAAAATCATTATAAACAATAATTAATTATACGAACAATTAGTTTTGTTAACTTTCAATCATTATTATCTTATTCTAACCAGAGAGTCGAGAAAAATTGAAGAATGTACAAAAACCGCAATTCTCTTGCTTTATTCTAAAAGAACATCGTTATAAACAATAATTAATTATATAAACAATAAGTTTTGTTAAATTTAAATAATTATTATCTTATTCTAACCAGACAGTCGAAAAAGTTGAAGAATGTAGAAAAAACAGCAATTTTCTAGCTTTATTCTAAGAAAAGATAATTATAAACAATAATTAATTGTTTAAGCAATTTTATAAATTGCTTAAATTTAATAAATTTTTTATAAATTTTCAATAATTATTATCTCATTTGAACTAAAAAGTCGAAGAAAAGTTGAAGAATGTACAAAAAACCACAATTCTCTTGCTTTATTCTAAAAGAAAATCGTTATAAGCAATAATTAATTATATAAACAATTAGTTTTGTTAACTTTAAAACATTATTATTTCATTCTAACCAGACAGACGAAAAAAGTTGAAGAATGTAGAAAAAACAGCAATTTTCTAGCTTTATTCTAAGAAAAGATAGTTATAAACAATAATTAACTGTTTAAACAATTACTTTTAATAATTTTCAATAACTATTATCTCATTATAACTAGAAAGTCTAAGAAAAGTTGAAGAATGTAGAAAAAACCGCGATTTTCTAGCTTTATTCTAAGAAAAGAATAAACAAGAATAAGCAATAATAAATTGTTTAAAAACTTTTTAAAACATCTAAAAGTGTTATAAAGTAATATCTTACTTTTAAAAACAATTTGTGGAAAAATGCTAAAATTAAGATTAAACGCATAATATACGCGATATCGCATTTTGGCACTTATGGGGTTTCTTTGGAACCCTATAAAAGTGACTTATGAGGATTGAATTCAAACGTGATTATTGATTCATATTCAGCGATTATTTCTTAAGAAAAGCGTGCCACATGCAGTAAGATACACCTAATTTTAACGATTATTAATAACAATAATTAATAATATTAATATTAATTAATATTAATATTAATTATTTAACTCTTGGAAAAAGACGAACACGTCAATGTAAAAATACGTTTCCATCATTACCGATATGGAAGAAATGTGATTAATATTAATATTAATTAATAATATTAATTTACGGAAACACCGTCTCTTTCCATTGGAAATACACATAAAATTTTATAGGCTTTGAGCAACTCCTAAATATCAATTGATTTCAAAATAAAAATACGTGTTTACTTCTTGTTGGATTCGAATAAATCTAGGGGGTGAGAGCATGAAAATTCAATAAAAAAAAATTTGGACCACTCTAATGATCACTCTGTTGATAAAGTTTCCAGGTGGACAAATTTTATACAATTAATGCAGAGTGCATTCTATAAAATCCTCACAAGAATTTTATATGGAATTTCTGTATTGTACTAGAATTCTTGTTATGACTCTATGGAAAAAGTAGAATTCTTGTGAGGATTCTGTAGAGTATATTCTACATAAATTTTAAAGATTTAGAATTTTAAATTTAAAATCTTTAAAGATTTTAAAGATTTTTAAAGATTTTCCACCTGGGTTAATAAAGATATTCTAGTGTATCAGGCTTTTAAAAAATCCAGAATCTAGGGAAACTGGTTCTGCTTATTTCTAATTACAGTAGAAATTATTATTATCCGCTTCGTGAAAGTCTATTCCACTTGTAAGTATGAACATATAATCAGCTTACTTTTTCTCCCTTAAAACCGGCTTTGCACACACAATCACCAGTAATATGGTGACAAGTTGCGCCATTGTAACAGTCACAGATCTTCGAGCAGTTATTTCCCCAGAAACCATCAGGACATCGATTCGCACACACTTTGCCCTGATACAAAAAAAATATTGAAGATTATTCATAAAAAATAAGTAATTTAATTGTCAGCTGGATTTTATTTAATTACCGTCCACCCAGAAGTGCAAACACACTCCCCAGTTCTGGGATTACAGGAGCCTCCGTTTTGGCAGCGGCACTCAGATTTGCACTCGTCTCCATGTTTACCAGCAGGACAAAGATCCATACAGCTGGACAAAAATTAAAAACAAATTGAAGTAAAATCTGATATGATAAAGCTCCATAAAAAGTGGGTCTTTTTACCCCCTTCGTAAAAGTGAAGTAAAAAAGTAAAGTAAATTCATAAAGTTTCAATCAGGAAATTATTGCTAGAATAATCAACACGTCTTCAGTTTTAAATTCTAAACGTCGTAACGGTTTCCTTTTGGCCAGGGATAATTTAAATGCCCGATAACAAAATAGATAGCCTCAAATCGGCAATCATATTCATTTTAATTCAGGTTTATATTTTCTTCTAGTATTTTAATTAATTCTGAGAACATTTTTTGTTAGTAAATTAAAAAACTGTAGCTTCGAGTGCTGCTTGTTGGAACGTGATTCATAGTTTGCTTTAGATTTTAGAATAACTCAAATAAAAAAAACTCACAGGGGCCCAGTGTAACCAGGAGTACAGTGGCATTCGCCAGTAATGTGGTGGCAGCTGCCACCATTATGACATCTGCATATTTCTCCACAATTTTGTCCATAACGATCGGGGGAACATTTTTCGTCACATAATGATCCCTTCCAGCCTCGTTCACAGATGCATTTTCCATCAAAGGGATCGCAGCTCGCTTCGTTTTGACACATGCAATACTTATGGCAGTCCTTCCCCCATTTTCCGAATGGACATTCTAAATAAGAAAAAAAATAGACATAAGAAGGGGCTTCATCACTCAGAGAAGCTATAAAACAATTGACACCCTAACTCTTCAGAGCATTGTTTTGCTTTATTACTAATGGGACATTGGACCTTAGACTTTGATAAAAATAAATCAGAGAATATTGTGATATAAGATGATTCAGGACTTATTCGATGTATAATTTATGACAATTGATAATCTTTCTTGGGGGTAAGTTAATTACCTAATTAGACTGGAATTATTAAACCTTTAGAATTAATTATATTATTTATATTTATTTTACAATTGAGCCTTTGAATAGTATAAGGGCATATAAAATTTAGCTGACTGTTTCAGCTGGCCCCTGATATCTCGAAAAATATGTTTCGAAAATGAAATTTTTAAAACTACATTCTTGTAGGAAATTGTATGGTGCATACTTTTTTCTTCTTCAAAAAAGTTGTGTCTTTTGCCGTTTTTGTAATAAACGAAAAAAATTGTATTTTTGTCAAAAGAAAATTTGTCAAGAATTTTAACTTCATCTCACTCCGAAACCCAAATTTATTAATATTTTGACTTCAAATTTGGAACAGTTTTCCACTAGACTATTCCGGACATGACAAAATGCCCAAAACGAATCATTTTTTTTATGGAAAAAAGTTATTAATTTTTTCAACATTTTTTCGTCCGATCGAAACAGGGATAGAAAATTTTGGTTCGCTTCCTCTATCTAAATAATTTAAAGTGAGCGAAAACTTTCAGCGGAAGAAATGTTTATTAGGATATAATAAAGTTTTTTGGAAAGTTTTACGATAATCGATCTACACGTTCAAAAATTACGAGTATTCAATTTTTTTTTTCCGGGCATGTGAGAGCACGGAACACCAGAGCATCGCATCGGCGCACAGTGGCCGATTTTGAATTCAAGTGTTGATAACTTAACTGTAGTGTCAATTTTGATCCGATCTGGACCGC
>JBAGKK010518480.1:0-13429 GCA_037177015.1 Euceroptres primus
TGAGCGCTTTGAGAAAATTAAACATGATTTAATTCCTAAAGAATCAATAAAATGAGTCGCAAGCATAATCGCGAGCCGTAAGGGCGCTCAAACTTATTCTAATAAGAGAGAAATTCAATTATCATGCTGAAATTGAGGAAAATAGTAAAGAATATATTGAAGCATCAATTTCGGGTAAAAGTAAGTCATGAGGAATAAACTTGACTGTGAGCAAAGAACGACGAATATTCCGCGAGCTCGGAAGCGCGCTCAAACTAACGAGCGAGGTGACCTTCGCGAGCTATAAGGACCTCGCGCGTAGCGCGAGGTTAAACGATAACGGGACGCGAAGCGCGACGATCAATAGTATCGGAGCGCGAGCGCTACGACTATTTTGGATCGGAGTGTGAAGCGCGACGGCCACTCCGTGCGCCCTAGGCTCGTTCAAACTTGCGAGCGAAGAGCGCGATGAGAATGTGCCTGCGCCCCCGAAGGGGGCCGGGCAGATTTTTTTTCAACACATTCAACACATTTTAAACTTTTTAAAATTGGCAGAGTGGTCGGTGGGACCGTAAGCAATACCAGAATAAGCTTTGTAACCGATTCCGATAGGTTGAATTTATGTGGGAGCTTGAAATCTGTCATATACTCGAAGGCTTTTTGCCGTGTCTCTAACACCATTCTTAGCTTTCGCGGTAGTTTTTAATTGGAGTTGGCTTGTTTTTCAAAATTGATGAGTGGCAAGCTCTTAAAGATTACTAAAGATTGTTAAAGATTGCTAAAGATTTCTAAAGATTGAATGAGATTGCCCGAGATTGCAAAAGATTGCATGTCATGCCATGAGATTGCACGAGATTGCGAGAGTAGTGAAGATTGCATGAGATTGTATGAGATTGCATCGGACCATTCACAAAAAAAATGGTCGTTTTTTGGACATTTTTTAACCCCCTCCTAACCACTTAAAAACTTGTTTTCATTGTTATTATTCCTCTAATACGCCCTACTGCCGCCCCAAAAAGTACTACGTATTTTGTGAATTTTATTTTATCTTATTTTTCTTATTTGTCCTTAATATCTCTGGTATTAATTCTACCATATATTTAACATTCATCGGTCAGTGCTTGTAATTATATATTTTATTATGAATACTCTATTCCTTAGAGGGCTAATTAGCCCTAGGGACTTTCTGTAACTAAATACAGAATACAAATACAAATTGCACTAGATTGCATGGAATTGCACGAGAATGTAAGATTGCTAATAATTGCAAAAGATTGTCAAAGATTGCATGAAATTGCATGAGATTGAAAGAGGTTGCCAAAGATTGCAAAAAGTTTGCCAAAGATTGCAAGAGAGTGCAAAACATGGCAAGACATTGCAAGATGGCCAAAGATTGCTAATGATTGCATGAGATTGCAAATGATTCGAAAGAATTGCATGAGATGCATCAGATTGCAAAATATTGCATGATATGTCATGAAATTGCTTGAAATTGCACAAGATTGCAAGGTATCAAGTTTGACAAAGATTGCATAAGATTGCACGAGATTGCATGAGACTGCCTAGGATTGCATGAGACTGGAAAAGATGTCCGAAGATTGCATGAGATTGCAAGATTGCTAAAGAGTGCTAAAGATTACATGAAATTGCAAAAGATGCCAAGATTGCAAGATGACCAAGGATTGCCTGAGATTGTTTGAGACGGCTGGAAATTGCATGAGAGAGATTGCAAGATTGCTAAAAATTGCTAAAGATTACATGAGTTTGCAAAAGATTGCTAAAGATTGCATGATATTGCAAAAGATTGCACGAAATTGCATAGAATTGCATAAGGCTGCATGAGATGGCAAAAGGTTGCAAGATTGTTAAGGATTGCTAAAGATTATATGAGATTGAAAAAAATTGCCATAAATTCTATAAGACTGCACGAAATTGCAAGAGATGGCGAGGCACAAAAAATTACCAAGCATTGTTTAAGATTATATAAGATAGCATGAATTTGCTAAAGATTGCATGAGATTGCAAAAGATTGGCAAGAGATGGCGAGGCACAAAAAATTACCAAGCATTGTTTAAGATTATATAAGATAGCATGAAATTGCTAAAGATTGCATGAGATTGCAAAAGATTGCCGAAGATTACATGAGATTTCAAGATTGCTGAAGATTATTAAAGATTACATGAAATTCAAAAGATTACCAAAGATTGCATGAGATTGCTTGAGACTACAGGAGGTTGCATGAGAGAGATTGCGAGATTGACGAAGTTTGTTGAAGATTACATGAGTTTACAAAAGATTGCCAAAGATTGCATGAGATTTCAGGAGATTGCACGAAATTGCATGATATTGCATAAGGTTGCAAGAGATTGCAAAATATTGAAAATTTTAAAAGATTCCTAAGGATTACATGAAATTGAAAAAATTTCCAAAGATCACATGAAATTGCACGAAATTGCAAGAAATTGCAGGAGATGGCAAGGAATAAAAAATTATCAAAGATTGTTTACGATTGTATGGGATAGCATCAGATTGCTAAGGATTGCATGAGATTGCAAGATCGCTAAAGATTATTGTTAAAGATTACATGACGTTGCAAAAGATTGCCAAAGATTACTTGAGCTTGCTTGAGACTACAGGAGATTGCAAGAAAGAGATCGCAAGATGGCTATAAACTGCTAAAGATAACTTGAGTTTGCAAAAGATTGCCAAAGACTGCATGAGAGTGCAAGAAATTGAATAAGAGGGATTGCAAGATTGCTAAAGATTGCACGCGCTTGCTTAAGATTGCATCAGGTTAAAAAAGATTGCCGAAGATTGCATTAGATTGCAAGACTGCTAAAGATTACATGACATTGCAAAAGATTGCAAAAGATTGCATGAGATTACTTGAGACAACAGGAGATTGCATGAGTGAGATTGCAAGATTGTTAGAGATCGCATGCGCTTCTCTAAGATTGTATGAGATTGAAAAACATTGCCGAAGATTACATTAGACTGCAAGATTGTTACAGTCTGCTAAAGATGTCATAAGATTGCAAAAGATTGCCAAAGATTGCATGAGATTGCTTGAGAATACAGAAGATTGCAAAAGATTACATGAGTTTGCAAAAGATTGCCAAAGAGTGCATGATATTGCAGGAGATTGCATGAGAGGGATTGAAAGATTGCTAAAGATTGCATGCGCTTGCTGAAAATTGCATGAGATTGAAAAAGATTGCCAAAGATTGCATGAAATTGCAAAAGTTTGCCAAAGGTTGCATGTGAATGCTTAAGACAAGAAATTTCATAGGAGAGATTGCCAGATTGTTAAAAATTGCTAAAGATTACATAAGTGTGCGAAAGATTGCTAAAGATTGCATGAGATTGCACGAAATTGCATGGAATTACATAAAATTGGACGGGATGGTAGAAATTTGCAAGATTGTTAAGGATTGCTAAAGATTACATGAGAAGAAAAAAAATCGCTATAGATAGCATGTGATTGCACGAAATATCAAGGAATTGCAAGAGATTGCAAGGCACAAAAAATTACCAAAGATTGCATAAGATTGTATGAGATAACATGAGATTTGCATCTTAGCATTGCTAAAGATTGCATGATAGAGAGATTGAAACAGATTGCTGAAGATTGAATGAGATTGCAGGAGATTGCATGAGATTGAAAAAGATTGCTAAAGATTGCATAAGATTGTACGAAATTGTAAGGAATTGCAAGAGATGGAAAAACACCTAAAATTACCAAGGATTTCATAAGATTTCTTGGTATTGCATAAGATTGCACTAGATTGCAAGAGATTGCAAGATTGCTAAGGATTGTATGGGATTACAACAGATTGCATAAGGTTGCATGAGATTGCGTGAAATTGCAAAATATTACATGCGATTGCATAAAATCCGCTTAGGAAGACTTGCATTGAAAAATATTGAAAATTTACAATTCCTAAGAATCTCTTTTCTGGCCTACGTATTGAATCCCGCGAGGAGAAATCGAAGAAGTTAGTTGCCAGTCCCTTCCAATGCGCTTCGAAGTAGTAACGTATAACTTCAAATATAATTATTAGACGAATTTTTATTATATGTGTAAAAAAATCCCGAAAGCCTGAAATTTATAAAATCTGATAAGATTTTCAAAAAAATGAAAGAAACTAATAAACTAATTGTCCGAGTAAAAACGGAACAAACAATACCCCCCTCCCCACTAGCCGTGTGCTCTAAGTTTTCTAAAATTTTTAAGAGTATGAAATACATAATGACGTCACGAATTATCGACTGATATTTTATTTACTATCAGCGGGTTTATTAAGAGAGAAATGCAAATATAATTCTGAAATTTTAGAAAATAATAAAAAATATATTTAGGCATCGACGTCTGGTGTGTTTCAGATTCTATTTTGAAAAAAAAATTTTAAATATAATTTGTTTTCAAAATAAAAATTGAAACGCACCAGACATCGACTCCCTGATATATTCCTTATTATTTTCTCAAATTTCAGCATTATATTTACATTTCTTTCTGAATAAGCTCGCTGATCAGAAATAAAAAATCGGTCGGTAATTCGTGACATCATTATGTAAATGTATCAAATACCTTTAATTGATCCGGCTGTCAAGTAAACGTTTTTTTTGTAACAAGGAGACTCTGAGCAAAGATCTACGCAAAGAAAAAGTAAAATTTTTAATTATTGGGAAAGCCCTGATTTATTTCGTGCCCCACTTTCTCCAAAAAGAGGGAATTTTGCATTTTTGCAACCGTTGTTACTTTTTTCTAAGGAACTTGACATTTTTAACTGATCTTGAACTTCAATAAACGCTTTTTTGTAACAACGAAACTCTTATCAAACATCCGAAGCAAAGAAAAGTGAAAATTTTTAATTATCGAGAAAACCCTGATTTATTTCGTCGGCCAGTTTTTCCTAAAAGTGGAAATTTGGCATTTTTGCAACCGTTCTTGCTTTTTTCTAAGTTAACTGATATTTTTAACTGATCCTGCGGTCCGGTAAACTTTTTTTGTAATAAGGAGACTCTTATCAAACATCGGGAGCAAAGAAAGGTGGAAATTTTTTATTATAGGGAAAGCCCTGATTTATTTCGTCGGCCAGTTTTTCCAAAAAGTTGAAATTTGGCATTTTTGCAACCGTTGTTGCTTTTTTCTAATTTAACTGATAATTTTAACTGTCCGGTTAACTTTTCTTTGTAACAAGGAAACTCTTATCATATGTCCAGAGCGAAGAAAGATGAAAGATTTTAATTATCGGGAAAGCCCTGATCTATTTCGTCGGCCAGTTTTTCCAAGAAGTGGAAATTTGGCATTTTTGCAACCGTTGTTAGTTTTTTTTAAGTTAACTGATATTTTTAAATGAATCCGCTGCCCGGTAAACAGGTTATTGTATAAGGGAAGCTCTATCAAACATCCGAAACAAAGAAAACTGGAAATTTTTAATTATTGGGAAAGACCTGATTTTTTTCGTAGGCCACTTTTTCCAGAAAGTGGAAATTTGGCATTTTTGCAACCGTTGTTGCTTTTTTCTAAGTTAACTGATATTTTTAACTGATCCTGTGCACGGCGGGTGGTAGGATATATATCCCCTCCCACCAGCCGTGCGCTCGTTTGTTCCGTTTTTACTTTTTACTCGGAGAATTAGTTGGTTGCATTTTTACTCTAAAGAAATTTTGTTCCGTTTTTACTCCGAAAATTTGTTTGTTCCCTCTTTACTCTGAAAAATTTATGTTCTATTTTTACTTACAAACTTTTTCTGTCCCGTTTTTACCTTTAATCGTTCATATATGGGCGGAAATCAATCCTGGCGATGTAAAAAGACCTATACTGAGTTTTTAAGTGGATTTTACTCAATAATTATTCCAAAAACAATAAATAAAACAGCGACAATCACTGAATTAAAAGAAATAAAAATTTTATATTTCAATTTACTTTTTGGAATTTAAAAGTATTCACAAAAATACTGTCGCCTCTGGGCGAGGAATTCATTTCACAGAAAGGAATTCATTTCAGAGGTAACTTATTCCTCACGGGGGATTAGAAATCCGAGGACAAAAAAGAAATCCAAAAGTAATCATTAATGATCACTTCTTCATTGGACGCAGAAAACCGATCCTTTTCAGTGCAAGCCTTGTTACCAGGATTGCATTACATTGCAAGAAATTGCTAAAATTGCACGAGATTGCACTAGATTGCAAAATATTGCTAAAGATTGCATAAAATTACACACAAAGTGTACACCAGATGCGCGAGTTATGAACCCCTCGCACATTTCTAAAACTTCGTACTACAAATTTACAACTATAACATAAAGTTTATATTATGTTTACAATACTACAGATTATGTCATTTTCTAGAAATTGGGAGCATAAAATTCATATTTATTTCTCGAGATAAACCTTTCTTGCGATTCGTTATCCGGATACGGGGTTGGCGTTTCCGCTCCATAAACACTCGCAATTACCTCAGATCTCTATTTGAGACAGACCGGAACTAGCGAATGGAGATCGTGTGGGCGACACAAAAAGCATATAGAAACCAGTTGCTGTCTGCGAAGGTGGAAAGTGACTTGCACGCGACAATAGATAAGTACGAAAAGGGTAAATGGGTACTCTAGGCATTCTGCTGTTTAAGAGAGTACCGGTTTGAGAATTATTAAATCGAGTCTTGCAGAGGAGACAGTATCGCCCCCAAGTACTCCGGACCATATCTGGATAGTCATGTGTCAGAATCCAGTTTAGATTTACCAGAACCAGACCATTGACTATTTTTGACCTGAATGTTATTATTCAACCTTAACCCATTTTCTGTGAATATAAGAAATCTTTATAAACCTGAATATTTTAAGTGATGCTGTTTCTTAAAACCTTAAACTGAGCTAAAGAAGAGTAGAAAAAAGGCTATTAAAGCATCTCCCGTCTATGGAGCAGCTGAGCTTGACAGTTTAATAGGCTGTTACTTCTGGAATCGCTGATACTGTGAGTTGAAGTACCGTAAATTTTGTCAGTTTCCTCAAGCCTTTTTTTGCCTAATGTTAATAATTTTTTGTAAACGCTCGAATCCAGTGCGTTTACTCTCTAAATCTGAATTTGTGAAAAGTGGGTTACTAATTCACTTCAGTGGAAATTTCTACTGATTATTATTAGTTTTTGGCAAATCTTTAGTGAGAAGTTTTAAACTACTAAAGAAAATAGTAAAGAAACTACTAAAGAAGATATACGACTAAGAAATAGTACAAAATTTCACTAAAGTGAACTAGTGATCCTCTTTTCACTAATTCAGATTCAGAGAGTATGTACAGTAGGGTGGTCCCATTTTTTTCCGAATTTTCATGCATATCGCCTACAAACTTGTTCGAATCCACAAAAAAACGCGTTTTAAAAAAATGATATTTAACGGTTCTGGAAGCCCCATGAAGTTTAACACATATTTCCCATAAGAAAAAAAGACGTTTTTGTAAATTTCATTTAGAACCGTCAATATTAGGTGAATCGATTTGAAACTCAACATTTCTCTTCACAATTAGCCATAAAATACGAATCAAAAACTACTTTTTAAATATAGACCCTATAAGTCTGTTTTATAGGGTCTCGAAAAACCCCCATAAGTGAAAAATTGGGTTTTGCGATTTTTTGGCACTAATTATGATTTTTTTGCGGTTTTTTAAATACAAAATGTTTCTCATACATAAAGTATTACTTTTTATTGATAATTAGATGTTTAAATAAATTTTTTAAACAATTTATTATTGTTTATAGGAATTTTCTCTTAGAATAGAGTTAGAAAGTCGAGGTTTTTTCCGAATTTTTCAACATTTTTGCAACCTTTTAGTTAGAGTAAGAGTATCAATAAGAGTATCAATTAAAGCTAACAGAAAAAATTGTTTTAATAATTCATTATTATTTATAACAATATTCTCTTAAAATAATGTTAGAAATTTGGGGTTTTCTCTAAAATTTTCTACTTTTTGTCCACTTATCAATTAGAGTGAAGTAATAATTAATTAAAGTTAATAAACATAATTTTTAAACAATTTATTATTATTTTTATTAATATTTTCTTCGAAAAATGTTAGAAAGTTGCGATTGTTTCTAAAATATTTAACTTTTTGTCCACTTTTCACTTAGAGTGAGGTAATAATTAATGGAATATGTCAAACATAATTGTTTAAACAAATTATTATTGTTTATAACTACCTTCTCCGGTATTAATTCTAGATAGTTAAGGTTTTTTTTAAAATTTTTAACTTTTTGTCCACTTTTCGCTTAGTGGGGTAATAATTAATGTTGTTAACAAAGATAACTGTTTACACAATTTATTATTATTTATGACAATATTCTCTTAGAATAATACTAGAAATAGTGGTTTTTTTCTGAAATTTTCCACCTTTTTGTCCACTTTTCAATTAGGGAGAGATAATAATTAATTCATGTTAAGAAACATTATTGCTAAACAATTTATTATTATTTTTAATAATACTCTCTTTGAATAGTGCTAAAAAGTTGTGGTTTATTCTTAAATTTTCAACTTTTTGTTCACTTTTCACTTAGAGTGAGGTAATAATTAATGGAATATGTCAAAAATAATTGTTTAAACAAATTATTATTGTTTATAACTACCTTCTCCTGTATTAATTCTAGATAGTTGAGGTTTTTTCTGAAATTTTTAACTTTTTGTCCACTTTTCGCTTAGTGGGGTAATAATTAATGTATATTAACAAAGATAACTGTTTACACAATTTATTATTGTTTATGACAATATTCTCTTAGAATAATACTAGAAATAGCGGTTTTTTTTTTAATTTTCCACCTTTTTGTCCACTTTTCAATTAGGGTGAGATAATGATTAATTCATGTTAAGAAACATTATTGCTAAACAATTTATTATTATTTTTAATAATACTCTCTTTAAATAGTGCTAAAAAGTTGTGGTTTATTCTAAAATTTTCAACTTTTTGTCCATTTTTCTTAGTGAAAAGTGGAAAAAAAGTTGAAAATTTTAGAGGTAATAATCAATGCAATTTAGCAGACATAATTGTTTTAAAAAATTATTATTTATAACCACCTTCTCCTACAGAAATGCTAGAAAGTTGCGGTTTTTTCTGAAATATTCAACTTTTTATCCACTTTTCACTCAGTGAGGTGATAATGCAAGTTAACAAAGATAATTGTTTAAAACATTTATTATTATATATGACTATATTCTCTTAGAATAATGCTAGAAATAGCGATTTTTTGCTAAAATTTTCCGCTTTTTTTCACCTTTTAATTAGAGTGGGGTGATAACTATTTAAAGTCAACAAACAAAATTGTTTAAACAATTTATTATTATTTTTAATAATACTCTTCTTGAATAGTGCTAAAAAGTTGCGGCTTATTCTAAAATTTTAAACTTTTTGTCCACTTTTCACTTAGAGTGAGGTAATAATCAATGAAATTTAGCAGACATAATTGTTTTAAAAAATTATTATTATTTATAACTACCTTCTCCTATAGTACTGCTAGAAAGTTGCGGTTTCTTCTGAAACAGTCAACTTTTTACCCACTTTCCACTTAGTGTGGTAATAATTAATGCCAGTTAAAAAACATATTTATTTAAGCAATTAATCTTTGTTTATAACTATTTTCTCCTAGAATAATGCTAGAAAGTTGCGCTGTTTTCTGAAATGTTCAGTTTTGTTTTGACTTATTAGTTGAGAACAAATAATAAATAAATATTTATTATTTGTTAGTAATAAACATATATTAATGAACATATATTATTCTCAACAAGAATCATTTTTAAATAGTATACTATTTTTTTCAAAGTGAGGTATTTTTACCATTTTTCTAATGTTTTAAAAATATTAATTTAAGCAAAAATGCTAACTTACAGTAGAGGTAAAAAACAAAAGATGGAATAATTAAGAGCAGGTTGCAGGAATGGGTATGTAAATGATTTATACAGATTTAATTTTGAATTACAACACGAATTTTAGTGCAAAGCGTAAAAGAAAAATTTGGAATTTCACACATTTTACAATCAGCCCCGCCCCCCCCCCTTCTACCCTGGAGAAAACATGTTATCATCGATTTATAATATACATCTATACAGATCAAAAAGGCCTCAATCACATAATTATTAATTGATTATAACTTTGTTATAATCACATAATTAATTGACTATAATATAGTATTATTAAAAATAGTAATGAATTCTTCAAACAATTATGTTTCTTAACTTGCATTAATTATTACCTCACTAAGTGAAAAGTGGACAAAAGGTTAAAAATTTCATTAAAAAACGCAACTATCTAGCATTAATATGGGAGAAGATAGTTATAAACAATAATAATTTGTTCAAACAATTATGTTTGTCAAATTGCATTAATAATTAAAGTGAAACGTGGACAAAAAGGTGAAAATTTCAGAAAAACTGCAACACTCTCGCATTATTCAAAGAAAGTATTATTAAAAATAATAATAAATTGCTTAAACAATTATGTTTCTTAACTTTAATTAATTATTGCGTCTCTGTCTTATTGAAAAGTGGACAAAACGTGGAAAATTTAAAAAAAAACAGCAACTTTATGGCATTATTCTAAGAGAATATTGTTATAAATAATAATAACCCGTTTAAACAATTTTTTCTGTTAACTTTAATTGATTATTGCCTTGCTCTAACCGAAAAGTTGAAAAAATTTTGAAAAATTCGGAAAAACGCGACTTTCCAACTCTATTCTGAGAGAAAATTGCTATAAACAATAATAAATTGTTTAAACAATTAATTTAAACATCTAATTCTACTTGTACAGTCAAATTAGGATTTTTGCACGAAGAAATTAGAAGCAAGCTGATTTTTGTCTGAAAATGTTTGGACGAACGTCCTTTTGAATCCCTGAAATGTTCGAGGCTGAATTCTTAAACAAAGCTTTGTTATTAACAAAAAGCATAAAATTGCAAAATTTTTTCAACACGTTTGCTTGGATTATTACTTTTGATTAGGAGATAGGTCAAAAGTGTATCTTACTTTGTTTTTAGATCATAAAATAAGCTTTAAAATGAGCCCTTAGCGAATATTCTACGACAAATAGTTTACGAAATAGGAATTTGTTAATTAACATTGTGCGTTTTTCAGGAAAGACAAAGCGGTCATTGTTGCAAAGAAAGGCGATCGGGTTTTTGCTATTGGATTCTCAAATTCGTTAGTTTAAAGTATTAAAAAACATTTTTTTGGGGTTTCAGTAACTAAAAATGACAGAGGGATGGGGGCAATTTTTTTTAAAAATTCATATTTCGTAAATAAAAATATGTTAAGTTTAATTTTACTGAAATATCTAACAGATTGTGCATCTTCAAGAAAATGCATGTTTAAGATGTCAACAAAATTTTCCACTTTGTTTATAACAAATCGTTATAAGCAATAATTTTTTTTCCATTCTTACAGCTACCAGAAAAATCTGAAAAAATTGGGTGTAACCATTGAGGAAGGTGGATTTTAATTATTATTTTCCAAAAAGTTCTACGTGAAATATATTCGTTGCAAAATAAATTATTTAAACAAATTTCATAAACAGTTTTACAGAACTACGCCAAATTGTAATAGAAATTTTTTTTCAAATCTGGAAATAACGATTTCTCATAAACAATGTGAAAAATTTTGTTGACATCTTAAACATACTTTTTCCTAAAGATGCAAAATCTGTTAGATAATTCAGCAAAACTGAACTCAACAGATTTTTTTTTACAAAATATGAATGTTTAAAAAAAAGTGCTTCACCCCCCTCTGTCATTTTTGGATTCTGAAATAAAAAAAAAATGTTTTTTAATACTTTGAACTATCCAATTTAAGAATCCAATAGCAAAAACCCGATCACGTTTTTTTTTGCAACAATGAAAATTCATCATCGCTTTGTCTTCCCTGAAAAACACACAATGTTAATTAACAAATTTCTCTCTCGTAAACTATTTGTCGTACAATATTCGCTAAGGGCTCATTTTAAATTGTATTTTATGCTCTGAAAACAAAGTTTTATACACTTTTTACCTATCTCTTAATCGAAAGTAACAATAAAAGCAAACGTGTTAAAAAAATGTTGCAAGTTTACGTTTTTTGTTAATAACAAAGTTTCGTTTAAGAATTCAGCCTCGAACTATTTAAGACTTCAAACGGACGTCCATCCCAACATTTTAGGATAAAAATCAGGTTGCTTACAATTTGTTCCAGCAAATGGCCTTTTTGCGGCTAATTTGACTGTACTGCACAGCTAATTGTGACGAGAAATGTTGAGTTTCAACTTGATTCACCTAATATTGACGATTCTGAATAAACTTTACAAAAACATCTGGTTTTCTTGTGGGAAATACGTGTTAAACTTCATTTTGCTTGCGGAAAGTCTAAATATCACTTCTTTAAAACGCATTTATTTTTTTGTGGATTCGAACCAATTTAGAGGCGATATGCATGAAAATTCAAAGAAAAATCTGCCCGGCCCCCTTTGGGGGCGCGGGCACATTCTCATCGCGCGCTTCGCTCGCAAGTTTGAGCGCGTTTCCGGGCTCGCGGAATATTCGTCGTTCTTTGCGCAGTGTCAAGTTTATTACTCATGATTTACTTTTACTGCCGTAAGCAAATTTTGTAATTTTATGAATAAGAACTTAACAGTGTGTCATATACATATAATTACCGACCGTTTTTTATTTACATTTGACAGGTTTATTAGGAGAGAAATACAAATATTACGCTAAAATTGTGGTGAATAATAAATAATATATTGAGGCATCAATGTCTGGTGTGTTTCATATTTTTATTTCGAAAAAAAATTATTTTTGACATTTTTTTTGGAAACAAAAACTGAAACGCACCCGACATTGATGCTTCAATATATTCTTTATTATTTTCCAAAATTTCAGCATGATACTTGAATTTCTCTCTTATTAAAATAAGTTTTAGCGCCCCTAGAGCGCGTGGATTTCTAAAATTATCCAATCAATTACGTAATCACAGTAATTTTTTTTCCAAAAATCTCAAAAAAGAAACAAAATTTTGCAGACGTTCTCCAGGAGAGCATTTGCTCAGGTACGCACCCGTACAGAAATTATTTGATCTAGCCCTTTTACGTAAAAAGCTAAGCCAGACCCAGACCAAGTAAAATTGATTAAAAATCTGGAAGATGGAGTTGCATTATTCCATTCCTTAGATTGAGCCCAGCCCGAATTATCCCGAGGATTTGCGCTTTCACACACATTTTCAAATTCCAAGGAGAAGTGTTTAATTTATTAAGCATCGTGTTTTAACTAACGGTTTTGGTTCAACCAAAACTTGTCACTAAAAATAATCGGAAAACAAGAATTGTAAAGGATTTTAGAAAATTTTAAGGGATTGCTAAGAATTTGATCAGATTTCACCGGATTTTTAGCGATTTCTAAGAATTAATTTTTAGAATGTTATAACTGTAACAGATTTTAAAGAATT
>JBAGKK010518521.1:0-32467 GCA_037177015.1 Euceroptres primus
CCTAAAAAATGTCTCCGACTAGCCCCCGACTAGTGCCCGACTTTTAATGGGGCCAAGTGGGGATATTTCTACACGGGCTATACTCCCTAAAATTTAATTACTCTTTAAGTCTGTCATTTTTGACTAATGAAATAGCGCCAATACGTTTACTAAATGATTTAGTAACCATTTTTACTAATTACTAATACTAATTCAGATTTAGAGAGTATAACTGAAGTTTTATCTCGTTACAAGAAACTGAAAATTTAGTTTTTTTCATAAATTTAGTTATTTTTTATAAAGATACTATTTCATAAACTTCAGTTACAATTTGTTACATTTCATATTTTAGGAAAATTTAGTTACCGAAATTGAAGTTTAAGACACATTCTTGAAAAAGGGGGAAAAAAATCTCCCCCTTTTTCTAAAACCTTTTTTTTTCGGAAAAGAAATCCCCTATTCTCCCTAAAATTTAATTACAATTTGGTACATTTCATATTTTGGCAAAATTTAGTTACCGAAATTGAAGTTTAAGACACATTCTTGAAACTTCAGTTACATTTTGGTAAATTTTCAGATATGGTTTCTGAAAAGTGTCTTAAATTTTATAATAATTTCCGTAAACTTCCTAACTTAAAACTTCCGGAAATTTACGAACATTGCTAACGTATTGTTGAATTCAGCAATAAAAATTCAATTACTTTAGTTGAAGTTGTATTCCATCAATTGAATCAATTTTCAGCCAAAAGTAAATGAATTTTCAGTCAAAATGAATGAATATTCAACTAAAATGAATGAATTTTCAACTAAAATAAATGCATTTTTAACTAAAATGAATGAATTTTTAACTAAAACGAATGAATTTTCAACTGAAATAAATGAATTTTCAACTGAAATGAATGAATTTTCCACTAAAATGAATGAATTTTTAACTAAAATGAATGAATTTTCAACTAAAATGAATGAATTTTTAACTAAAATGAATGAATTTTCAACTAAAATGAATGAATTTTCAACTAAAATGTGTATGAATGTTCAGTTACAGATAATGGAATTTCAATGACGAGTAAATGAATTTTCAATCACAGCACGGAAAAAAATATTTGTTTGAATCAATCAAATTTTCGTTGTTTCAACCATAGAATTTGGTTATTACACGGACAACCAAATGTTTGATTGAGTCAATCAAAAATTTTAATAGATTTAACCAAAAATAAATAATTTAGTGTATTCAACTAAAAATTTGGTTCGATCAACAAAACATTCGGTTGACTCAATAAAAATTTGGTTCCCTTAACCAACATTGTTATTTAAATCAACTAAACAATTTGGTCCAACTAACAAAACATTTTTTCTGAGTGAGTAAATGAAATTTCAGTTAGCATGGTGAATAAAAAATTACTGAATTAAAAAATTTACTACAGTAAATGAATTTTTAAGCACAGTAAATAAAATTTCAATCACCAATAAATGAATTTTCAATCACAGTGAATGAAAAGTGATTGAAATTTCAAGAATTTTCCAACACTGCACCAATTTCGTGTTAAATCTTTGTGTGTGCCCATAAAATCACTAATTTTTTTAAGCCATATATTTATACTCACCGCACCAACGTTAGCAAGTCATTTTTCATCATTTTTCAATATACAAAAGAAGTTTACGCAGAGACTTTTCGATTTTGAGATAAATGGACATTCCCAAGAAACAGTTTGTCACGATTTGCACTTCCCCAAGGTTGATAAAAAAGAAGAAGGATGTGAGAGGAATAAAATCAGTAAATCAGTGAATCAGTAAACGATGGGGATGGAACAAAATAAGATCGAGTCTGGGTGAGTGAAGAGAACATAGGCGATATATTTGCATGTAAGGTGGTGCGACTCCAGTTCTTTTAAAATTGGGTTGTCTTGAGATCGAAAGGGGATGCAGAGTCAATATTACGTCGATGCGTAAACAACGCCAAACGTCACACTGGAATTGGCACAAGCATATTTTCCAGGCCCCAGGGATGGAGCAAATTGAGATTCAACGCGAGGCAGTTTTGTGTCGACGCGTGACATGTCACACGATACATTTGTCAAAAACTAAATCTACTGGGAGAATAGGGCTGTTATCTTTTATGAACTCGTACATATGATAACAATAGTGTCACCTCCAGAGAAAATAAACTCGACGTGGGATATTTAAATTAATTTTTTCTCGGTGAATAAAATTAAATAAAGGAATAAAATATGCATTTTAGGCGTTTTTAGGTATTTTTAGGCAAATGGGCATTTTTTTAAATAGGCATTTTTTTAACAATTGATCTCAAATCGCTATATTTATATAATTTAAATCGAGAGATTACCGACTAGCAATTTTGATGTACTCCTGAATTTAAGAATTCAAAGAATTCAAGGTTAATTCAAAAGAATGGTTCAAAGAATACAAGATGAATTAAAAAATTCACACGGTAAATTCCAATGTATTCAAAGAATTCAAAAAGATTCAAAGAATTCAAAAGAA
The DNA here is from genome assembly GCA_037177015.1 of Euceroptres primus. NCBI lineage: Eukaryota > Metazoa > Arthropoda > Insecta > Hymenoptera > Figitidae > Euceroptres > Euceroptres primus. The sequence goes on from JBAGKK010518521.1 coordinate 2,482, forward strand.
TTCAAAGAACTCGAAGAGTTCAGCAAAATCAAAGAACTAAAAGAATTCAAAAGAATTCAAAGAATACAAAAACTCAAAGAATGAAAAATAAGAATACAAGGTTATTTCAAAAGAATTCAAAGAATTCAAAATGAACTAAGTGTATTCATAAGAATTTAAGGCCAATTCAAACAATTCCAGGCGAATTTAAAAGAATAATTCAAAGAATGCAAGATAAATTAAAAAGAATTCAAAGAATATAAGGTGATTTGAAAGATTTCAAGTTAATTCAAGTAAATTCAAAGAATTCAAGTGAATTCAAAAAATTCAAGAGAATTCAAAGAATTCAGAGAATGCAACATAAGAGTACAAGGTGGTTTTAAAAGAATTCAAAGAATTCATAAGAAATCAAGGTCAATTCAATCAATTCCAGGCGAATTCAAAAGAATAATTCAAATAATACAAGATAAATTCTAAAGAATTCAAAGAATATAGGATAAATTTAAAAAAGTTCAAAGAATATAAGGTGTACGCAAAAGAATTCATAGAATTCTAGGCGAATTCAAAAGATTTCAAGTTGCAGTGAAAGATTTTAAGACGAATTCAAAAGAATATACGATGAATGCTAAGAATTCCAAATGAATTCAAAGAATTTGAAGAATGTACCATAAGAGAACACGGTAATTTCAAAAGAATTCAAAGAATTCATAAGAATGCAAAGAATTCATAAGAATGCAAAGAATTCATAAGAATGCAAAGAATTCATAAGAATGCAAAGAATTCATAAGAATTCAAAGAATTCAATGAATTCCAGGCGAATTTAAAAGAATAATTCAAAGAAAACAAGGTAAATTAAAAAGAATTCAAAGAGTATAAAATAAATTTAAAAGAATTCAAAGAATATAAGGTGAATTCAAAGAATTCTAAGTGAATTCAATAAATTTTAAGGAGAATTGAAAGACTTCAAGGCGAATTCAGAGAATTCAAAGAATGCATCATAAGAGTAAGGTGAATTCAAAAGAATTCAAAGAATTCATAAGAATGCAGTGTCAATTCAATCAATTTCAGGCGAATTTAAAAGAATAATTTAAATAATACAAAATAAATTCCAAAGAATTCAAAGAATATAAGATAAATTCAAAAGAATTTAAAGAATATAAGGTGAACTCAAAATAATTCAAAGAATTCTAGGCGAATTCAAAAGATTTCCAGTTGAAGTGAAAGATTTCAAGGCGAATTCAAAAAAATATACGAAGAATTCTAAGAATTCAAAGTGAATTCAAAGAATTCAAAGAATGTATCATAAGAGTAAAAGGTAGTTTCAAAAGAATTCAAGGTTATTTCCAACAATTCCGGGCGAATTCAAAAAAATAATTGAAAGAATACAGGATAAATTCAAAAGAATGCGAAGAATATAAGATGAGTTCAAAAGAATTAAAAGAATTTTAGGTGAATTCAAAGATTTCAGAGCGATGTAAAAAATACGATGAATTTAAAGAATTCAAAAGAATTCAAGTAGAATTCTGAGTGTTTTAAGGAATAATAGTAAATTCAACATGAATTCAATGTGAATTAAGAGAATACAAAGAATTCAAGGTGAATTCAAAGCGATTTTAAAGTGAATTTCAAAGCGATTCAAAGAATTCAAGGAGAATTCAAAATAAAAATTTAAAGAATGCAAGATAAATTTAAAAGAATACACGGTAAATTCAAAATAATTCAAGGTAAATTCTAAGAATTTAATGTGAATTCAAGAGAATACGATATAAATTTTTAAAAATTCAAGGAAGTCAAATGAATTCAGATATTACAAGTTGAATTCAAAAGAAGACAAATAGTCAAAGATAAAATGAAAGGGAATTAAAAGAATTCAAAGAGTTAGCGTGAATTGAAAGTGAATGTAAAGGCTTTCGAAGAATTCAAAGAGTTTTAGTGAATTCAAAGAATTCAAGGAGGATTCAAAAGACTAATTTAAAGAATGTAAAATGAATTCAAAAGCTTACACTGTAAATTCAAAAGAATTCTAGTCGAATTCACAGAATTCAAGGCGAATTTAAAGAATTCAATGTGAATTGAAAATAATAATTCAAAGAATATAAGATAAATTCAAAAGATTTAATCAGAGAATACAAGATAACTTCAAAACAATACATTGAGAATTCGAAGAATTCAATGTGAATTCAAAAAGAATTCAAAAGAATAATTTAAATAATGCAAGATAAATTTAAAAGAATACACAGTAAATTCAAAAGAATTCAAGGTGAATGCTACGAATTCCAATAATTCAAGGCGAATTCCAAAAATTCAAGGTGAATTCTAAGTATTCAGGGCGAATTTAAAGAATTTAATGTGGATTGAAAAGAATCATTGAAGGAATACAATATCAATTCAGAATAAAAAGAATTCGAAAGAATACTGGGTGAATTCAAAAAAATTCAAAGAATATAAGGCAGAATAATTTAACAGAATTTATAATTTAACAGAATAATTTAAAGAATACAAGATAAATTCAAAAGATTTGGTCAAAGAATACAAGACGAATTCAAAAGAATTCAAAATTATACATGGAGAATGCAAAAGAAATTTAAGGTGAATTCAAAAGAATTTGAGGCGAATTACAAGAATTTCAAGAATTGAAGATGAATTTAAGGAATTCAATGTGAATTCAAAAGAATACGATATAAATTTTAAAAAATTCAAAGAGTTCGAAAGAATTCAAATAATACAAGATAAATTCAAAATAATTCAAGGTGAGTTTAAAGAATTCAATGTGAATTCAAAAGAATTATTTAAAAAATACAATTTTAATTTAAAATAATTCAAAGAATTCAAAAGAATACTAGACGATTTCAAAAGAATTCATAAAATTTAAGGTGAATTTGACAGAATAATTTAAAGAATACAAGATAAATTCAAAAGCATTATTCAAAGAATACAAGATAAATTGAAAACATTTATTCAAAGAATAAAAGATAATTTCAAAGAAATTCAAAATTATATATCGAGAATTCAAAAGAATTTAAGGTGATTTTCAAGAATTTAAGGAACTGCAAGTGAAATCAAATAGTTCAAAGAATTCAAAGTGAATTTCAAGAATTCGAGGTGAATTCAATGAAATCAAGGTGAATTCAATGAAGTCAAAAGTATAATTTAAAGAATTGAAGATAAATTCAAATAATACACGGTGCATTAAAAAGCATTCATGATGAATTTCAAGAATTATATGAATTCAAGGTGAGTTTAAAAAATTCTAAGTGAATTCAAAAGAGTACGATATAAATTCAAAAAAATTTAAAAATTTCAAGGAAAATTTTAAGGACTCAAAGTGAATTCACAGAATTCAAAGAGTACAAATGAATTCACAGAATTTAAAGAGTACAAGTGAATTCACAGAATTCAAAGAGTACAAATGAATTCACAGAATTCAAAGAGTAAAAATCTCTTCACAGAATACAAGATGAGTTCAAAAGAATTCAGGAACAAGTGTCCACCTGAATTCAGTAGTATTTAATCTTTCGGTTCAAATAAAGATATTTTGTTCAATCAGGTAGCATGAACTTTTGAATGTACAAATTTAAATAAATACTAGGCGTACTACTTATAATCTTTTTTATTTTGAAATAATAAGTAGATGAATTTGTAAAAAGTTTGTATTATAGGTATAGAAGCATTTCGTTTTATACCTACATATAAAATAATACAAACGGAGAGACACATTTATGATAGGAAGGACAGTTTTTTTTTATTTGCACATTACATCTTGGAAAGTCCCCTTTTTTATTCTTTTTCGCGAGGTCATAAATATTTATTTTCTTTCTAAAAATCTGTGAAATCCCTTTATCCTCAAGAGCCGACATTTCGATGGCCGTAAGATTTATCACTTAAAAGTTCGCACGAATACGAGCTCGTTCGTCTCATAAATTCCCCATTGAGACACTCACTATCCTGTAGATATATGCACTTTCAGAATTCGAACCTTATAGTCGTATTCAACTGTGTCAAATTCAAAAATTTTTAGGGAAAAAAATGTTTTTGAGATATTGAAAGACAATCAGAAATATGTGCCTAAAAGTATTTTAGTTTAAACAGATTTTAGTTTAAATAACATATTGAATACCTGATTTTTATATTTTCAAAGAAATTCTATGAAAAATGTACCTACCGATTTTTTTAAAAGGAGCAATTTGTTTACACAGAAAACCGATGGTGTGAATTACGTTGGCGTTGAATTATTACGTTCAAAATTATCATTCTGAACAATTGAAATTTTTATTCTGTTTTCATTTGTTTTTGTGCCTTTTTTTGCTGTAGATTATTTTTGGTTAAAAGTGGGTTAATTTTGAAAATGTCAACGTTCAAATGCGAAATTTGTTGAATTTTAAAAAGCATTCTGTTTTTCTCATATCACAGTAAATCCTAAGATATAATTTTGATCTCCAAATGAATTAATTAAAGCTGCAGCGCAAATCCCTCGGTTCTTAAAAAAATCCACATTCGATCAATTTCAACTGGCAGTTGACACGAACCAACGTGAACTTGTGCATTAAAGGATTTTTTCATTTCATATTAATCTCGAAATAATCGGCAAAACTTTTCTAATACCTTATAATTTACTGTGACATCTTGACCGCTCTACGTAATGTTGATCTAAAAATTCAGGTTTAAATTCCTTCAGACTTTCCAGTTTCTGAAAATTATTCGCAAATTGTGAAATTGTATCAATGAACTATTTGTGGAATCGACTAAAGGCTATAAGTGCGTTTGATCAGCCGTTAATCAGAATCCAGTCACCATTGTTTCAGTTTTGTAATTACAGGCGCTGCTTGAAGCTTGTACTCACAAGATCTTTGATGGATATCTCATGTGTCCGCTTTCAAATGTATTGTCGTGGAAAGTTCAACGCTCCGATATCGGATCACATGTTATATCGAAAATGACCTATATTCTGAAATTAATAACGATACTGTTTGCATGAATATTCAAATATAACAAGCGTTTACAAAGCGACATTTATATTCCAGTCAAAATCGCATTCTATAATTCATTGTATGATAAAACTGATAATTTATTCAATTTTATTTCCCACTCCCGAGTTTTTACTTCTTTACCAGAAATTTTCATTAAAGAGAATCAGTGACCAACTTTTATGCACGTTTTTTACTCCGATGTAATGCACTTTTAAATGTTTTTTTTTACTAGAAATAAAAATATAACATGGTACTATAAGTAGAAAAAAAATTAAGATAAATGGTTTTTTGCTGAATCAAGGAAAATTAGATCTCTCAACGAAATGTAGGTAAATTTCGTCGCGTAATAATGATAAATTTTCAGTGGTAGAAGCAGTGTTCCGTCAGCCAGAACATGTTAAGACGGACGAAGTAGTTACGACGATTGTGGTCAGGCATTGTCAGTAGTAATATTGTATTTGGTCAGGCGCAGATTACTCATATCTCCTCTGCGGTGTATTTTAATTATGAAATTATATGAAAAGAATTATTATTGAAGTTATTAATAATTATTGATACATCTATTAATTATTATTATGTTAATTATATTACCAATTATAGTTAATTTACTGTGCTAATTCAGGTACCAAACAATGTGTGTTTTTGACATTCATAAAATCCAAGATTCAGAGATCACAGTTCCCTATCCCTTTTTTCCCTCTATTCCCTATTTTTCTCCTTTTTCCTCCTATTTTTCTCAAAATCGCCTAAAATCCCTTAAATTGAGATATTTCCCCCTTTCGCCCTATTTTTTGGAAGTTTTTAAATTTTTGGTCAAGAATTATAAATAGAAATTTATTACACTTAAAAATGGCGATTTCTGTCAATTATCATTAATTTATTTTTTTATCAATTAAAAATATAGTTTGGAATATTGTTTAAAAATTCTATATCGCTATTTAAAAAATTTTTAATTTACTTTATGGCACAAAATACTTCAAATATGGTATAAAAACATCATGAATGTTGTTTTTATATAGTAAAGTAATTGAAACACATTGGAGGGAAAACAAAATTTAGCCAATGTATTTTAAATCAAATAAAAACTACATACATGCGTTTTTGTATTTTATTTGAAATAGATTCGAGAATTGTGTATTTTATCTGAAATATCCACTTGTATTTTGGATGAAGTACATCTTAAATTAATTATATAAAATTAATATTAAACCTTTGCGCAAAGTCTAGAAAGCCGTAAGTCCATGCAGTGGACCTTCACAGAGCCTGGAATTCTTTGGAATTCACAATGAACTCTTCGGAATTCACAATGGATTCATTGGAATTCTTTGGAATTTAATTATGAATTCTTTTGGATTCTTCGAAATTCACCAGGAATTGCTCTTAATTCACCAGGAATTCTTTGGAATTCATTTTAAACCATCAGGAATTCTTTAGAAATCACAATGAACTCTTCGCAATTCACAATGGATTCATTGGAATTCTTTGGAATTTAATTATGAATTGCTTTCGATTCTTCGATTCACCAGGAATTGTTCCTAATTCACCAGGAATTCTTTGGAATTCATTTTAAACCTCAGGAATTCTTTGGAATTCACAAAAAAAAGAAAAATGGTTTTTTGTTGAATCAAGGAAAATTAGATCTCTCAAGGAAACGTAGGTAAATTTCGTCGCGTAAGACTGACGATTATTTTTGTTAAATTTTGAGCATATAATTTGAGTAGAAAATATATACAATTTTATGTATATAATTCTATATATCAGTAAATTAAAACAATCGAAATTTTGGTATAGTTTTTTTCTTTAACATCTAATTTCTTCAACTTACGTTCAGGAATTAAATATCAAGTTGACTATAAATATATTTTAATATTTTTTTTACTACCTTTTAACAGTTGCTAATGCAACGTTTCACGCGCGCTTTAGCGCGTATAAAATTTCTAGATACTTATAAATTACTTAGAAATATTTGAAATTTCGTATCTCAAATTGCACGTTAGAGCTGAACTAGTGCATGAAAAGGGACACGTGATGATCTTGTAGGCGACCCATATCTCGAGGGCTATGGCTTCGATATGCTGATGGGAATTTAGTTTCACGTCATGCTTCCGAGACAGCTTGTCTATATGGTGGCACGTAAGATGAACAATTTCACCGTTACGAGAATCGAAGGAATTGAAACGTATTGTAGTCATGAACAACATCTGCCAATCGTCGAAGGGAAGAAAATTTAAATAATAAAAGCCCTGGAATTTGATATTTACAATTTACAAAATTGGAAGGTTTTAGGTTTTACGAGGAATCTAAGTAACGATTTAACGATTTAACGATTTAACGATTTAACGATTTAACGATTTAATTTGCGAAAATCACTGAATATGAAGGTTTTAATTTTTAACAGCTATGGAATTTAAAATCTATTCAATTTTCAGCTTTTAGTTCCTTAATTTATCAATTTTGAACTATTTAAATGTTGGAAATCATCAAATTTAAACGATTTAATTTTTTAAAGCCCTGGAATTTGAAATTTACAATTTACAAAATTGTAAATTTTGTAAATTTTGTAAAAATGCTTTAGATTTTATAACAAATCACTCTCTAAATCTGAAACAGTTCAAAATGACTGATTCAGAAGCAAGGAGTCAATCATTAATTCATTCAGTAACTCACTGATTCATTCAGTGACTGATTAATTCAGTGACTGACAAATTCATTCAGTGAAAATTTAATTAAAATTTCAGTCAAAATTCACTAAGACCTCACTTTGAGGTTATGTTTCCAACTGAAAAATCCTTAATTTTTCGTTCACTGAAATTTCAGTCCTTTGTTTGATTGAAAATCAGTAAATTTTTAACTAAATATGAGTGATTTTTTAACTGAATATCAGTTAATTTTCAGTAATTGCTAAAGCAAGAAGTCAACCACGGTTTAATTGATAATCAGTTAAATTTAACTGATTCAGAATTAGAGAGCAAAGTTTAACGATTTAATCTATAAAAATAATTAAATTTAAAGGTTTAAATCTTTAAAAGCCGTGAAATTTTGAATTTATTCAATTTTCAGATTCTTAATTCTTTAGTTCATCAATTTTGAACGATTTAAATGTTCAAAATCATAAAATTTAAACGGTTGAAAATCATAAAATTTAAAGGATTTAATTTTTAAAAACCCTGAAATTTGATATTTACGATTTACAAAATTGACAGGCTTTAGAGTTTTTAATAAATGACAGTTTAAAGAAGTAATTTGTGAAAATAATTGAATTTTAAACTTTTGATTTTTATAAACTATGAAATTTGATATTTTTAAGATCGGAAGAATTAAGATTTTATAAGATTTTATAAGGTTTAACGAATTAATTTGTGAAAATAATTGAATTTTAAAGTTTTAATTTTTATAAGATATGGAATTTTAAATTTTTAGGATGGGAAAAATTGAGATTTTATAAGAAATCACATTTACCGATTTAATTTATTTATAAATCATTGAATTAGAAGGCTTCAATTTTGGAAAGTGCGGGAATTTGAAAATTACAATTTACAAAAATGGAAGGCTTTAGGTTTTACAAGGAATCAAAGTTTAACGATTTAATTTGTAGAAATAATTGAATTTGATGGTTGATATTTTTTAAAGTCGTGAAATTTAGAATGTATTCAATTTTCAGGTTCCTCATTCCTTAGTTCATCAATTTTGAACGATTTATCTTTTGAAAACCCTGGAATTTGATATTTACGATTTGAAAAATTGACAGGCTTTAGATTTTACAAGAAATCATAGTTAACCGAATTAATTTGTGAAAATAATTGAATTTTTAATTTTTATAAGGTATGGAATTTGTTATTTTTAAGATCGGAAGAATTGTGATTTTATAAGAAATGAAAGTTACCGATTTAATTTCTGTATAAATCATTGAATTTGAAGGCTTTAATATTGAAAATTCTGGGAATTTGAAAATTTCAATTTACAAAATTGGAAGGCTTTAGGTTTTACAAGGAATGAAAGTTTAACGATTTAATTTGTAAAAATAATTGAATTTGGAGGTTTAAATTTTAAAAATCCGTGGAATATAGAATCTACTGAATTTTCAGGTTCGTAATTCCTCAGTTCATCAATTTTAAACGATTTAAATGTTGAAAATCATAGAATTTAAAAGATTTAATTTTTAAAAACCCTGGAATTTCATATTTCCGATTTACAAAACTGACAGGCTTTAGATTTTACAAGAAATCAAAGTTTAAGGAATTAATTTGTGAAAATAATTGAATTTTAAAGTTTTAATTTTTATAAGCTGCAGTTATTTAAATTGGAATAGGCCCAATTAAGCATGAAAAGTCAATAAATTTGAAGCATCCTCTGAATATTATCTAATTGGCTCCTTCTTTCACACATCTTTTTTAGACACAAAAATGTACCAACGAAACGTGTGCGCATAAAAATTGTTCGTAATAATTTTTTTGAATTATGAAGCGAATAACAGAAAATATTCGATTCATGAAATTTATTGCATCACATTTTTATTACTGATTGATATTAAAGACAGCACGGGAGTCGTAAAAACTTTCTGCACACTTGAAATATTTTTTCGATTTAGAATTTTTATCACCATTTTCAAAAACTTCAGCAAAGCAAAAATCTGAAAAGAAACATGTTTACTGTTTTATAATTTTGAAATGAGTTATGTAATTATTGAACAGGCAAATTTAAAATAATTATTGTGTATATACTCGCTAAATCTGAATTAGTCAAAAACTACTAGTGAAATCCGGAGAAATCTCCCACCAAATAAATTAGTAAGCATTTCTACTAACTTTAGTAATGAAAATTACTAATTTTCAGTCAAATTCTACTAATTGTATTAGTAACGTTACTACTTGAATTAGTAACATTACTAATTGAATTGGTAACATTACTAATGGAAGTAGTAACGTTACTACTTGAATTATTAACGTTACTAATTGAATTAGTAACTGTCTCTAAATGAATTGGTAGAATTTAACTAAAAATTAGTAATTTCCTACTAATTTTTAGTAGAAATGTTTACTAATTCAATTGGTGGAAGGCTTCTTGCTATTTTATTGACTAATTCAGATTCAGGAGTATGCGTGTCAATGAAATGGAAAAAATAATGGTAGCTTCAGCGATTGGCTGGCTTACGATAACATATACATAACAGCTAGACAGTAACATAAACATAAACATTATCTAGTTTCTTGTCACGAATCTCGACGGGTTGAAACAACATTTTTATGTTTTACTTTACGTATATTTTTGAAGAAACATGATCTTATTTTTACAGCACATGAATGAACGTTATATTCTGTCATAAAAGTATATTATCCATGGCCAGATCTCTAGAACCTTTAACTTTTATAGTTCTCACATTTAAAATAAAACAACTCAGTTATATGGCATTAATTGAAGGCAATAATGTGCATTTTGTATTTAGGGTATCCTAAACTAATTAATTTTGATTCAACAGGTTTTTTAAAAAGTTTTAAATTGAATATGATTTAGAAAATTGTCTCTGCAGTTTTGTCTTTTTCTATTGACCTTTTGTTGATTTTACGTTCTTAATGTGTTGAAAATGAATGTATTAAATTTTTGCTTATATGGAATTATTCCCTTATATTACAATCACTGTACATAGTTTAGTGAAAATTTATAAACTCATTTTTAAGGAAAATGGTAATTTTATTTTATTCGTTTGACAAAATAAATGATTTTTCTATTGACTTTTTGTTGATTTTACGTTCCTAATATGTTGAAAATGAATGTATTAAATTTTTGCTTATGTGGAATTATTCCCTTTTATTACAATCACTGTACATAGTTTTGTGAAAATTTATAAACTCATTTTTAAGGAAAATGGTAATTTTATTTTATTCGTTTGACAAAATAAATGATTGACATAATTGAAATAAATTTTAACGATTGAAAAAATGTTGACCATTTTAAGTCTCTACCATTTTTCATATATCCTGTAATTAATTAATTTTTTCTAACAAAGTACACATCAGGGCACAATTTAGGAAAGTTTCAAAATTGCAAAGTACTCATATCAGGGCACAATTTAGGAAAGTTTTAAAATGACAAAGTACTCATATCAGGGCACAATTTAGGAAAGTTTTAAAATGACAAAGTACTCATATCAGGACACAATTTAGGAAAGTTTCAAAATTTTAGACGATTTCGTTTAGGAATTACAAATGAAAATGTTTGAAAAATGTCAGGTTTCGCGATGTCCTAAACTACAAATTTAAAATAGAAAATTGCCAAATAATTTTAAAAATATTTTCGTTAGTAATTTAAGCTTATGAAAACCGCTTGAAAAGAGCTGAAAAAGATTATTATGGAGTGATAAGTTGAATATTTTATAGTTAAAGATAGTAAAAATAATAATAAAGCATTTGTAAACATTATTTGCCAAAAAAATCATTTTTAACTCGCCATTTCCATTTATTATATAGTATATCCCGTTTATCCATATTTATATTTGGAATAGAAATTTATGGAAATTGTCAGAAATTATTATGAACTCTTGTTCTTACGACTAATCCCGTAATTTCACGGAACAAGTCCCCTGCGGACTTTGCATAAAACCACCCCAGCCAATTTCCAGGCAGGGATAAAAATTGTCTTCCGCCTCGATGCCACTTTCTGTCAACGGAACCTCAAAAACTTTTTACCTTTAATTTCAATGGAGATTGATGAAGATGAAATCTAAAGCTGCATTTCATTTGATCAAAGGCATCGAAATGAAAAACCCATAATTAATCTGTACACAGGTATATTGATTGAAAAATTTTGATTAAAAGTTTCTATTCACTTTTATATTCATTCATTTTTTTCTTGACAAAGATTTTGACGGAAAATTAGCAGTTTTCTTTACTAATTGTTAGTAGAAATTCTTACTAATTTATTTGGTGGAAGACTTCTCCCGATTTCACTAGTAATTTCTGACTAATTCAGATTTAGAGAGTATACACGCAATAATTATTTTAAATTTGACTTTTTAATAATTACATAAATCATTTCAATATTATAAACTTAACACAGTAAACATGTTTCTTTTCAGATTTTTGCTTTCCTGAGGTTTTTAAAAACGTCGATAAAAATTCTAAATCGAAAAAATATTTCAAGTGTGCAGAAAGTTTTTACGACTCCCGTGCTGTCGTTAATATCGATCAATAATAAAAATGTGAGGCAATAAATTTAATAAATTGAATATTTTTAGTTATTCGTTTCATAATCCAAAAAAAATATTCCGACAAATCTAAACGTACACACGTTCCGTTAGTACATTATTGTGTCTAAAAAATATGTGTTAAAGGAGAAGCCAAATAGATAATATTTAAAGAATGCTTCAAATTTATTGACTTTTCATGCTTAATTGGGCCTATTCCAATTTAAATAACTGCAGCTTATAAAAATTAAAACTTTAAAATTCAATTATTTTCACAAATTAATTCCTTAAACTTTGATTTCTTGTAAAATCTAAAGCCTGTCAGTTTTGTAAATCGGAAATATGAAATCCCAGGGTTTTTAAAAATTAAATCTTTTAAATTCTATGATTTTCAACATTTAAATCGTTCAAAATTGATGAACTAAAGAATGAGGAACCTGAAAATTGAATAGATTCTAAATTTCACGGCTTTTAAAAATTTAAACCCTCAAATTCAGTTATTTTTACAAATGAAATCGTTAAACTTTGATTCCTTGCTTCTTTAATTCCTTTTGATTCCTAAAGCCTTCCAATTTTGTAAATTGTAATTTTCAAATTCCCACACTTTTCAAAATTGAATCCTTCAAATTCAATTACCTACACAGAAATTATATCGGTCACTTTCATTTCTTATAAAATCTTGATTCTTCCGATCTTAAGAATATCAAATTGCATAGCTTATAAAAATTAAAACTTTAAAGTTTAAATATTTTCACAAATTAATTCGTTAAACTTTGATTTCTTGTAAAATCTAAAGCCTCTCAATTTTGTAAATCATAAATATAAAATTCCAGGGCTTTTAAAAATTAAATCGTTTAAACTTAATGTTTTTCAACCATTTAAACTTAATGATTTTCAACCGTTTAAATCGTTCAAAATTGAATTAAGAACCTGAAAATTAAATAGAAATAGCAAAATAGCCTGCCAATTTTGTAAATCTTAAATATAAAATTTCAGGGTTTTTAAAAATTAAATCCTTTAAATTTTATGAATTTCAACTGCTTAAATTTTATGATTTTCAACCGTTTAAATGTTCTGATTTTCAACATTTAAATCGTTCAAAATAGATGAACTAAGAAATGAGAAACCTGAAAATTGAAGAGATTCTAAATTTCGCGGCTTTTAAACATTAAAACCTTCAAACTCAATTATTTTGACAAATTAAATCATTAAACTTTGATTACTTGAAATCCTAAGCCTTCAAATTTTGTAAGTTGTTATTTTCAAATTTCCGCACTTTTCAAAATTGAAGCCTTAAAATTCAATGATTTATACAGAAATTAAATCGGTAACTTTCATTTCTTATAAAATCTCAATTCTTCCGATCTTAGGAATATCAAATTCCATAGCTTATAAAAATTAAAACTTTAAAATTTAATTATTTTCACAAATTAATTCGTTAAACTTTGGTTTCTTGTAAAATCTAAAGCCTGTCAATTTTTTAAATCGTAAATATGAAATTCCAGGGCTTTTGAAAATTATATCGTTTAAATTTTATGATTTTGAACCGTTTAAATTTTATAATTTTCAACATTTAAATCATTCAAAATTGATGAACTAAGGAATGAGGAATCTGAAAATTGAATAAATTCAAAATTTCACGGCTTTTAAAGATATAAACCCTCAAATTCAATTATTTTTACAAATAAAATCATTACACTTTGATTCCTTGTTTCTTTAATTCCTTTTGATTCCTAAAGCCTTCCAACTTTGTAAATTGTAGTTTTCAAATTCCCGCACGTTTCAGAATTGAAGCCTTCAAATTCAATGATTTATACAGAAATTAAATCGGTAACTTGCATTCCTTACTAAACAAAAGTAGAGCCTTCAAATTCAACTATTTACACAGAAATTAAATCGGTAACTTTCATTCCTTATAAAATCTCAATTCTTCCGATCTTAGGAATATCAAATTCCATAACTTATAAAAATTAAAACTTTAAAATTTAATTATTTTCACAAATTAATTCGTTAAACTTTGATTTCTTGTAAAATCTAAAGCCTGTCAATTTTGTAAATCGTAAATATGAAATTCCAGGGCTTTTAAAAATTAAGTCGTTTAAATTTTATGATTTTCAACCGTTTAAATTTTATGATTTTCAACCGTTTAAATTTTATGATTTTCAACCGTTTAAATTTTATAATTTTCAACATTTAAATCATTCAAAATTGATGAACTAAGGAATGAGGAATCTGAAAATTGAATAAATTCAAAATTTCACGGCTTTTAAAGATATAAACCCTCAAATTCAATTATTTTTACAAATAAAATCATTACACTTTGATTCCTTGTTTCTTTAATTCCTTTTGATTCCTAAAGCCTTCCAACTTTGTAAATTGTAGTTTTCAAATTCCCGCACGTTTCAGAATTGAAGCCTTCAAATTCAATGATTTATACAGAAATTAAATCGGTAACTTGCATTCCTTACTAAACAAAAGTAGAGCCTTCAAATTCAACTATTTACACAGAAATTAAATCGGTAACTTTCATTCCTTATAAAATCTCAATTCTTCCGATCTTAGGAATATCAAATTCCATAACTTATAAAAATTAAAACTTTAAAATTTAATTATTTTCACAAATTAATTCGTTAAACTTTGATTTCTTGTAAAATCTAAAGCCTGTCAATTTTGTAAATCGTAAATATGAAATTCCAGGGCTTTTAAAAATTAAGTCGTTTAAATTTTATGATTTTTAACCGTTTAAATTTTATGATTTTCAACCGTTTAAATTTTATGATTTTCAACCGTTTAAATTTTATGATTTGCAACATTTGAATCGTTCAAAATTGATGAACTAAGGAATGAGGAACCTGAAAATTGAATAAATTCAAAATTTCACGGCTTTTAAAGACTTAAACCTTAAAATTCAATTATTTTTACAAATTAAATCGTTAAACTTTCAGTGAGTCTGAATCAGTCATTTTTAATTGATTCAGATTAAGAGAATGATTTGTTGTAAAATCTAAAACTTTTCAATTTTGTAACTTGTAAATTTTACATTCCAGGGTTTTTATTGTGAACTGTGGAATGAAAATGGAATTAAAAATACAAATAAAAAACGCGAAATTTATCTCGAAGGTGTTATAGCTAAAAAGATGAAAGATTCTGGACTTTAAAAATTGTTTTTGATTGACATTGCCGATAGTGCGCGAGAAAATTACGAAAACGTTGTACTGCTATGGTCACTTCTTAGTATTAGACATTTCACTAGTGCAACGATATCAACAGATTTTAAACCTGCTGATATTTTATGTGCAATTATGAGTCATGCGAGTACTTGTTTATGAACCTATTGCACAACAGTTAAAAGTGATCTTGGCTCATGCGGAGATTACAGAACAATTGGCGATTGCTTAAAAAACTATGAAGCTTGGAAAAACTCTGGAAGTGAGAAGTCGGATGCAAAACTGTACCAAAATTGTATTTATCCACCAATCTGTTCTTTACACAAGGATAAAGAAATTATAGACATCATTCCTCCGCCTGAATTGTATTTAATCAGTAAAAGTAAAATGAAATCATTTATTCATGCATATGTCAGATGAATTGGAGAAAGAAAGCTTTGAGTGGGCCAAAAAGTGTAACGTTTCTCAAGATAAAGCCCTTCTTTTGCACTTGGTGGTGGTGGTAAAATGGTGGTGGTGGTAAAATGGTGGTGGTTGTAACACTCTCTTAAATAAAGTTGATATCTTGCGATCCAACAATAATGTAGGGTGTCTAAAATATGTTCAGTGTTTTTCAACACTTCCGCGATGTTGTTAATTCGTGTTTTACCGTTACACTAAATCCTAAATTTAACATTTATATTGAAAAATTTCATAAAAGTTTTCTAGATTTAGGAATCAGTGTCACACCAAAAGTGCATGCAGTAATCTATGATGTAGCATATTTTTTATTAAAGGCTGTACAAGAATATAATAGTCAACATGTTTTGTTTTAATTTTTTTGAGCATATAAAACGGCTCTAAGAATGATTTTAATTTTCCTTGGACATTGTTTCTGAATCATTCTAGAACAAAACCCAAAAATAATATAAGGTATTGAGTCTTATAATTTTTTTGAGCATATAAAACGGCTCTAAGAATGATTTTAATTTTCCTTGGACATTGTTTCTGAATCATTCTAGAACAAAACCCAAAAATAATATAAGGTATTGAGTCTTATAATTTTTTTGAGCATATAAAACGGCTCTAAGAATGATTTTAATTTTCCTTGGACATTGTTTCTGAAGCATTCTAGAACAAAACCCAAAAATAATATAAGGTATTGAGTCTTATAATTTTTTGGAGCATATAAAACGGCTCTAAGAATGATTTTAATTTTCCTTGGACATTGTTTCTGAAGTATTCTAGAACCAAAAATAATATAAGACCTCTTTTGCCATCCTCATTTAAAGTTCGTTCAGGTACCGTGCATGTGCGTTATCATAAATCTATCAGGTAATTTTTATACTTTTCGTTTAAAACGTTTGTTTTAAATTGATAAGCGTCTCAAGTTGGTCGTTATACTATCTATCCAACTGAGTAGGTTAAGCTTTGCGCAATCAGACTCTGACGAAGGTACACCCTGTGCCACCCTTATCGATTACTGCTGCTCGTTCCGCACCAGCCAATCTCATTCTGGCATTGAATTATTGGGATTCCCAGAGACGAGATTCCGACGTAGGGGAGTGAATCCCACAGCACCTGCTAGCTTCACGAAGGAATTTGTTTTTGCGTTTGCTCTCACGTGTGCACGAGTATCTCGTTTGTTATTCGATGTCGCGTAATTTCATAAAAAGCAGTTTTTACAAATGGATTTTTCGAAATTGACTGAATGAATTTATGTGATTTTTTTACGTCTGCTTTAAATCTTCATTTTTTAAATAATGTATGTGTTTTACTGACTTATATTATGTGGCTATTGATGTCATGCGATTTGTTTTCGTTAATTCATCATGATGTATTCCTAAATAAGCTCTAGAATTTGATATCAAAATTGTTGAGTGTAATTTGAGTGTAATTTGAATTTAACATCAAAATTACAAGTGTAATTTCAGTGTAATTGAATTGGACATCAAAATTACCAGTTTAATTTGAGTGCAATTTGAATTGGACATCAAAATTACTAGTGTAATTTGAGTGTAATTTGAATTTGACATCAAAATTTGACATCAAAACCAGTGTAATTTGAGTTTAATTTAAATTTAACATCAAAATTACAAGTGTAACTTGAGTGTAATTTAAATTTAACGTCAAACTCAATGTAATTTGAGTGTAATTTGAATTTGACATCAAAATTACAAGTGGAATTTGAGTGTAATTTGAATTTGACATCAAAATTGTAAGTGTAATTTAATTTGCATAAATCTAAATTTATAAAAGTTTAAGGATCGTTTCTTTCTCTTCTTTTCTTTTATTTTCTCGTTCGCGAACATTGATTGAGGCTGCTGTTTTTGCTTTAGATTGATAAGGATGAAGATAAAGAGTGAAAAATATTTATATAACGAAAATTCAAGTATAAAACACGAATTCTAGGTTATACTATTAGAAATTTTACGTCGAATGATGCAACAGATGTATGCAGCATTTCTTGTCCTTTCTTTGAGTTTATGAAAACCAATAAGCATGCAAGGAAACGACCAGTTATGCGTGGAATTTCAACTATCCGAGTGCAAGGAATACCTTACTTTCAAATGCTTTCTATTCGTTTCTATCTTTATCTCGCTTATGATACGACCTTGCAGCGTCCTTCTAAAACTATTTTCCAATTCCAGTGACTTTTTTAAAACTGAATAATAAAAATAAACTTTTTTTTAAAACTGCATAATAAAAAGAATACTTAAAATTTTTATACCTTAAACTGATTTGAGATAATTTTAGTAAAATTTATCCTAATTCAAGCAATATTGGTCTAAATATACCACGTTACCTGGATTTCAGAATTGAGTCTTAAATCCAGATCAAATTCGCTTAAAATCAAATCAATATTGCTTAAATTAAGACAAACTTAACTGAATTTAATCCAAACAATTTTAAGGTGTAATAATTTTAAGTATTATATTTTATTATGTGGTAGAAGAAGGTGAACTGTTTAATTATCGAATAGTATAATGGAAGTGAGATAGATACTTGCGTAGAATTTTACATAATTTGATTTCAAATTGACTTGATACAGTTAACTAGCAAAATTATTCATAATTTGTATAAAGGGAATTATCGATAGTCACTATGCTAAAAATTATGCATATCTAGTGATCTTGTATGTTGTAAAAATTTAAAAAACATAATAATGTTGCAAAAAGTTGAAAACTAATTGACATTTGTTTTCGACATTTTGCTACTTTAGATTTACTGTAATATCCATAATTTATCGTATAAATAAATTATGCATAATTTTTTTTATTTATATGGGTAGAAAACAAACGTAATTATTATTAATTAACATATAATAATAATTAAGGAATACAAATCATAATCGAATAACGAGGGGTTAACCTCTATTAAATTCAGGTGTACACTTGTTCCTGAATTCTTTTGAATTTTGAATTTATCTTGTATTCTTTGAATTCTTTTGCAGTTTTTTAATTCTTCACCTTCAATTGTTTAAAATCACCTTTAATTCATTGAATTCACCTTCAATTCTTTGAATTCACTTTGTATTCTTTAAATTCACCTTGAATTCTTTGAATTTAGCTTGAATTCTTCGAATTCACCTTGACTTTTTTGAATTCATCTTGAGTTCTTCGAATTCGTCTTGAATTCTTTAAATTCGTCTTGAACTCCTTAAATTTATCTTGAATGCTTCGAATTCATCTTGAATTCGTCGAATTAATCTTTGAATTAATTCTTTAAATTAATCTTAAATTCTTGTTATTCACCTTGAGTTCTTGGAATTCACCCTTATTTCTTGGAATTCCCCTTGAGTTTTGGAATTCTTCTTGAATTCTTGGAATTCTTGAATTGGAGTTCACCTTGAATTCTTTTAACTCACGTTGAATTTTTTAAGTTCTTTGAATTCACTTTGGATTCATCTTTGTATTCTTTGAATTCTTTTGAATTCACCTTTAATTCTTTAAATTGACCTTGATTCTTTGAATTTACTTTGTATTCTTTAAATTCACATTGAATTCTTTGAATTCACTTTGTATTCTTTAAATTAACCTTGAATTCTTTGAATTTAGCTTGAATTCTTCGAATTCACCTTGACTTTTTTGAATTCATCTTGAGTTCTTCGAATTCGTCTTGAATTCTTTAAATTCGTCTTGAACTCCTTAAATTTATCTTGAATGCTTCGAATTCATCTTGAATTCGTCGAATTAATCTTTGAATTAATTCTTTAAATTAATCTTAAATTCTTGTTATTCACCTTGAGTTCTTGGAATTCACCCTTATTTCTTGGAATTCCCCTTGAGTTTTGGAATTCTTCTTGAATTCTTGGAATTCTTGAATTGGAGTTCACCTTGAATTCTTTTAACTCACGTTGAATTTTTTAAGTTCTTTGAATTCACTTTGGATTCATCTTTGTATTCTTTGAATTCTTTTGAATTCACCTTTAATTCTTTAAATTGACCTTGATTCTTTGAATTTACTTTGTATTCTTTAAATTCACATTGAATTCTTTGAATTCACATTGAATTCTTCGAATTCATCTTGAATTCTTGGAATTCATCTTTAATTCTTTGAATTAACCTTAAATTCTTGGAATTCACCTTATATTCTTGGAATTAACCTTTATTTATTGGAATTCACCTTGAGTTCTTGGAATTCACCTTGAATTCTTGGAATTCTCCTTGAATTTTTAAAATTCACCTTGAATTTTTGAAATTCACCTTGAATTCTTTTAACTCACCTTAAATTTTTTGGACTCACCTTGAATTCTTTGAATTCACGTTGAATTCTTTAAGTTCTTTGAATTCACTTTGGATTCACCTTTGTATTCTTTGAATTCTTTTGAATTCACCTTTAATTCTTTAAATTCACCTTGATTCTTTGAATTAACTTTGTATTCTTTAAATTCACCTTGATTCTTTGAATTCACTTTGTATTCTTTAAATTCACATTGAATTCTTCGAATTCATCTTGAATTCTTGGAATTCATCTTTAATTCTTTGAATTAACCTTAAATTCTTGGAATTCACCTTATATTCTTGGAATTAACCTTTATTTATTGGAATTCACCTTGAGTTCTTGGAATTCACCTTGAATTCTTGGAATTCTCCTTGAATTTTTGGAATTCACCTTGAATTCTTTTAACTCACCTTAAATTTTTTGGACTCACCTTGAATTCTTTGAATTCACCTTCAATTCTTTGAATTCTTTTGAATTCACCTTGTATTCTTTGAATTCTTTAGTTCATCTTAAACTCTTTAAATTATCCTTTTAAATTCGCCTTGTATTTTTTGTATTATTCTTTTGAACTCATCTTGTATTCTTTGAACTTTTCTTTTGAATTCACTTTTGAGTTCTTTAAATTATGTTGTATTTGCCTTAAATTCTTTGAATTCTACTTGTATTATTTGAATTATTCTTTTGAGTTCACATTGTATTCTTATTTTGAATTCTTCTGAATTCACCTTATGTTCCTTCCAATTCACCTTAAGTCTTTTAAATTCTGTAAAATCTTTTTAATTCATCTTCAATTCTTTGAATTCACTTTGAATTTTTTTGAAATCTTTTAATTCTTTGGAATTTACCTTGCAATCTTTTGAATTGACCTTGAATTGTTTGTATTATTTAAATTCACCTTGAATTTTCTTAAATTCTTTGAATTTTCTTGAATTCTTGGAAATCTCTTGAATTATTTGAATTCGCTTGAATTCTTGGAATTTGCTTGAACTCCTTGAATTCGCTTCAATTTTTTGAATTCCTTTGGATTCTTTTAATTCACCTTATGTTCTTTTCAATTCACCTTAAGTCTTTTAAATTCTGTAAAATCTTTTCAATTCATCTTCAATTCTTTGCATTCACCTTGAATTCTCTTGAATTTTTTTAATTCTCTTGAAATCTCTTAATTATTTTGAATTCACCTTGCATTCTTTTGAATTCACCTTGAGTTCTCTTGAATTCTTTAAATTTTCTTGAACTCTTGAAATCTTTTGAATTATTTGAATGCGCTTGAATTCTTTGAATTTGCTTAAACTCTTTGAATTCGCTTCAATTCTTTGAATTAACTTGAATTCTTTGAATCCCTTGAATTATTTTAATTCACCTTAAATTCCTTCCAATTCACCTGAAATCTTTTAAATTCTGTAAAATCTTTTTAATTCATCTTTAATTCTTTGAATTCACCTTGAATTCTCTTGGATTCTTTGAATTCTCTTGAAATCTTTTAATTCTTTTGAATTCACCTTGTATGCTTTTGAATTTACCTTGACTTCTTTGAATGTTTTGAATTCGCCTTGAATTCTTTGAATTTCTTGAATCCTTGGAAATATTTTGAATTTTATTGAATTATTTAAATTATTTGAATTCTTTTGAATTATTTAAATTTGCTTGAATTCTCTTAAATTATTTGTGTTCTCTTGAATTCTCTGAAGTATCTTAAATTCTTTAAATTCTTTGAATTTTCTTGAATTCTTTGAATTTCCTTGAATTCAAATAAAATCTCACTATTCTTGATTTTTACTTTATGATGCATGATAAACACAATATGCAATATAGAAGTAATTAATTTTTCAACACATCTCCTCTAATACAAGAATTTCGACGGTGAAATTATTTTTACACTCTCATTTCTTCTCCTTCGACGTAATTAATGTAAAAAATAGGTGTAGAGTTGAGTTATTATAATGGAGAAACGTCAGGATGGTAGAATAATGAGGTTCGATATACAAAATGTAAAAAGTGATACCTGCATTGTTAAGTACAAGGTAAAATCCTCTACAAAGAAAGAGAAAAATGAGTGGGAGAAAAAACTTAATCTGCAATTTTAACTCGTTTACTCACTCAATCGATAATAAACAATAATCATAAATAAGGATGTAAAAATAAATAAATAATTTCAATCCATAATTTTAAAAAATATTTTCTCCACGGTGTGCAGTTCTCAAGTCGCAAAAATTGTCTGATAAAAAAATGTTTCACACAAATTATATAATTTCAGGTTGTATGCTTTGCAATTTTCAAATTCTTTAGAAAATAAATCGGATTGAAATACTTATAAATTTTAATTCGCTCATATAGTTTCCTTCTTTCTCCTCTGTTGATGTTTATTCTCCTTGGGTTAATTAATCATCCTGCCGAAGCGGTATATCTCTTTTATTCGAAATTACCGCTGTGCTTTTCAACTTGAAAGGCTAGAAGAAGCAATGTACTTGGTGCATTTCCCTTCGGTATCCTTTCTTCAGGCACAGGCGAGCCATTTAATCACCGATATTATTTCTTCCCTTTTGCCTTCTATCCTTCGCTCTTTTTTGCTCCTGCTGTTTCTTTGTCTGGTGAAAAGAGGACTTCCATAATTAACCGTTGCCTTTTAATTCCAGTATCGTGACTGAGCTTGAATCCGACCAGGCCAACCGTGAAAGCGATTCTTTTAGAGGGCAAATCGAACTCGAGTCATACGCTTATTCATATGCATATTAATAATTCCAAAATTCTCTGTAGCGTTTTACCTTTTTTTTGTCACGTGTTAAATATCACATAATAAACTAAATATATCACATAAAACACTAAATATATCGTCAAACGTACATTATGCTTTTCGCTCTTCCACCAATTGCCTTTTCTTGAATGCAGCTATGAGTGTACTCTTGTCAGCGTTCGGAAAACGCTTCTTATGATTTTTCACTACTTTCAGAAGGAATTGCTTCTGTTTTTCTTTCTTCGTCATGGCAGTGTTGAAAGTTGTTGCAAGAGCAACCCCTTTTTCCGCCCAATCGTTTATGTATTTTAGAGCTTGAAGAACTTTCTTAGCTTCCTGATAAGCAATGAGGTTCTCTCTATCCTGAATGTCTTCTTTTAAGAAAGAGGTGTTGATTTTTAATATTTTTAACATGAAATGAGAAGCAGGTCCGCTGAATGACTGCAATGATTTTTTACTGACATCGTCCTCTCCTTTATATCTGATAGAGCGACCGTATTCTTGATAAGAATATTTCTGCAACTGTGAAACCATGTCAAACTTTGGCACTAGGTCTCAAGTGCCTCAGACCTAGTACCACGTTTTGACACTAGATCTCAAGTGTCTCAGACCTAGTGCCACGTTTTGACACTAGGTCTCAAGTGCCTCAGACCTAGTGCCACGCTTTGGCACTAGGTCTCAAGTGCCTCAGACCTAGTGCCTCAATAGGCACTAGGTCTCAAGTGCCTCAGGCCTAGTGCCTCAATAGGCACTAGGTTTGAAAAAATCCAGTGGTACCATTTCTCAACCTAAGTACCACAAGTGACGTTTAGTTGCCTTTAATGCAGCTTCGGAAATAGGTGTAAAAGTTTCTTAAAGGAAGACAATGTTTTAATAAATAAGAGATCATTCACAGGAGAATTGCAAACATTAGGACATTGGGTCCATGGCTTAACGTATAATAACCTAGCCTTATTATACGTTAAGCCATGGATCCAATGTGCTAATGTTTGCAATCCGCGGAAAATTTGCAATGCGCGGAATACAAATTCCGCGCATTGCCATTTCTCGCGTTAAGTGAGATGATATTGATTTCCAAAAAGATTGATTTTCAGGACGTATATCACTTTGCACATCCATCTTGCATGATGAAAGGCACCTGGAGTTCAAAACCTTGGACCATCCGGTGAATTAGATGGATTTTCGCCTAAAAATATCAGTGTAAATTCCAAGAGTTCCTTATAATCATCTCTCAAAATGAATGATTTATTTGAATCTTGTAATACTTTTGAAGCAAATGATTTATTTGAATCTTGTAATACTTTTGAAGCAAATGTGATGGTTTCAATCTTTAAGTTTTTTAAACTTCCTGATAGGCGATCATCATTGCGAGGCGTAAAGGTTTTCTGATCTATCTGAGGCCAAGCTTCACGAAAACGTTTAAATAAGGAAATATTTGGACCATCAGATGCTCCAAACGCAGCTTTAAATCCATCCATAGACAACTTCAAACACATGATTTCGACATGCGAACCACAACAGAACTTTATCCAGTTTCCAGAAGTTTATCCAGAAGTTCGTCCAGACCGACTTTCTTCACATTAAAATCTTCATCACAAGATATAGTTTCACATTAAAATCTTCTATCACAAGATATAGTTTCTTCGTCGCTGAATAAAGCGGATATCATTTCTATGTTAACTTCTTGTCAACATCCAGTTTGTTTTGCAATAAAGCACAAGCGCCATTTGTAATTACTGTATTTGCTGCTGTAGTATCAAAGAAAACTCCTACGGTCTTCTCAACAAGTTTCCTGTTAACTAAGGTAGTAAATGTTGCTTCCACAATTTTTTCACCTGTACCTTGATCTATTTTTAGAACTCCTAACAGCTTTTCTGTTTATTTCCCTCATATAAAAATAGATAAACGTTCTTTTTTTAACGGGCCACCAGAAATTTCTGGAAACAATTTGCCATCTATATGAAGAATAAGTTGATCTGGAAATACAATAGTTTCTTTTATTTCTACAGCTTGTTGAGCATGATAAGATTCTCTTACTCTCTTAAGACTACTTCGCGACAAGGCTACCTCGGAAAAGTCACAGTTACTGTAGTCTTTTATGGCTACAGATAAAGCATATATCCCTTTTCTGTCACTAATGTTAGTGTGATCTAATATTGATCTAATATCTTTAGTGACTATGTCCGAAGCACTCTTTTTCTTACGCTTTTTAGAGGGTTCTGATGTTGAGGAGACTGACGAGCAAGAACCGACTTTCTTCACATTAAAATCTTCATCTATATCACAAGATATAGTTTCGTCGTCACTTAATAAATCAGATATCATTTCTATTTTAGCTTCCTAACATTCAGTACTTCTTCACTGTTAATGAGATGTTATTTAAATTTGATTCAATTGAAGCTTGTACATCATTTTGCTAAAAGTCAAAAGGTTAAGCCGCAAGGTACAATTAAACTAGAAAGATCTGGAGAGTAAGAATTCAAGGAAAAAGATCGAGGTAGTTTTAATTTTCTTTAATACCTTTTTTACAATCGACTCAAGACCCTGAAGGTTTTTTGTAAGAACACAGAAGCGAGAGGCTACTTTTTTATTACTCTTCTACTCCCGGCCCAGAAGTTTCATCGAAATAACGTACTCTTGACTCTTAACTCTTGATGTTCACCGAACCGTTATAATTGTCGGTCTAGCAAAAGTTTTTTTTATCCATGGAAACCAAAAACGAAAAGAATTTCAAAAGAGAAGTAGATACTTCTCTCTTTGAAGCACCACAATGACTCGATCTGAAATAAAACATGCATCATTCAAATTTATTTGGAAATGGAATACATTTTCCAAATTTTTAGTACAATGTGTATATTCTACAATTGATTTAACTAAAATTTTTATTTTATGAGGATTTATATTTACTGAATGAAAATGAAGACTAGAAAAATCGACGCACGAAAAATCGAAAAATGAAGACGAAAAATCGAAAAATGAAGACTAAAAACCGGTCAGAGCGATTGTAATTTGATGGAATCCGCTGGCAAGATCTAACACCGATACTTTGCATGACCCAAGTTATCGAGAATCTCCTTGATGTTAGGCAGGGGATACACGTCCTCCACGGTTTCGCATATGAAGTATATGAATTTCGCTTGGATTTCTAAACTCCTATGTATATTCATTAGTGATTTGCGAGTTTACGCAAACCCTAGATAACATTCAGTAGTAAATTTTAAATTATGCAGTAAGTTTTATCATGTGCACTTGGAGAATATACATTATTAATAAAACTAGAGCAGAAAAAGTGGCACTTTCTTAGAGCTATGAATATTTCTTATTAAATCTCTAATAAATTTATTATAAATTATTATCACATAAATAATAAATAATTATAAATAATTAATGTATTATTATTAATTAGTTCTATAGCATCCACTGCTCCTTTTACTTTTAAATCACTTTCTCTGATTATTTCTTTATTTAAAAAAAAACGTACAACCCATTTCGTCGTGTATTGTTATAAAATCCATTTTACAATAACGTGAGGTGAAAAGACGATTTAAAAAGTTCGGAAGCACGTATTATATTAGTAACTGTGTGAAAGTTTCTGGCACGGTATGGCACATCGTTGAAATTCATCTGTCGTCTCAGAATACCACTGCACCTAGTTCCCTGCTTTATTAGTTCTGCTATCTGAACATTCTTAATTATAATCATATATGAGAAGTTGCTGAAAAATATATTTCACAAAAAGATTTACTATGAAAGAAAGAGTTAAGAATTACCTCTCTTAATTCTCTGAGTGGATTTGCAGGATTATAATATTTATATAACGGAAACTGCCTCTCGTTAATGGAATACTTTTTCTTTTAGTTTCAAGTTTCCATTGTGATAAATGTCTATTCTTATCAAAAATGCATTCGCATTTTTGCGTCACAGTTATATTTTATTCTTTTTTTATTTCGATCTGGCAACCGAATTCCAGGCGCAGCTGGGATTTTAAGAGATCCTTTGGGAGCGCATTATTTTGCATAGCGTAATGTAATTTTGTCGTTGATACGCTTTTTCGACCTGCATCGACGTGACTGATGCTGACGCACGAGAACAAAATGCGAGTTCCATCGAAATGAATAGCTCTCCCTAAATTCTTTTGCCTTTGAGCAAAGCTAATCACGCATTTACAAAATTGAAATTTTCGATCGTGCAAGTATTATTAATTATTAATATAAATTAAAGTGGAAATGAAATGGAAATGTAATAAACTTTTAAAGTATTTAAATTTGAAATACAACTTTGAATGATTTTGTGGAACATTTAGACATGGATACACATGCTATATTATATAAAAATATATAAATATATATATATAAAAGTAAAAATAAATATTATGCCGATAGAACAACTTTTACACTTTTAATTTTTCAATTTTAAATAAGCGAGTTCTAAGAGAATCCCTAGAGTGAAATTTTCAGTTTGGCTCTGAAAGTGACTCACTTTATCGACACTACTCTTCTTGAAGGAAATCTGTGTGTGAGTGTACTCAAGGAATTTTATTTTTCTCCACGCGATACGATCTCTATCTCGGATTGAACATCTACCAAGTTTTATGTTCGCGCGTTCACTCTTGGCACGATTCGATCACAGAAAAAGAGTCGTACTGAATTGAGAAACTTTTCTGGTTTTTAGAGTCGTTGCAAGTAAACTACTCTTACCGAAGTGTACACTCTAACAAAGGCGAAACGTATTTTCGAAGTAAATCAAAAGTTCCAGTATTTCTTGAAAAAAGTGCTTCTTTTTCTATTTCGAATTTCCAACAACTAATTCCCAACATTTCCTAAAAGAAACCCAAGAAAACAAGGTGCTTATTTTTTCCTATGGCCGGTCTATTTCCACTTTTAAAAAAATTCGAGTCACTTTTTTTGCTGAAAATAGAAATTTTTTTAATCAATTTCATTTTTCGATGAAAATTATTATCATGCTGAAATGTGACTTTTTTTGTCACTTTCTGAAAGTTTATAATTCGATTGGGAATACGTATTACAGGGATAACAGTCAGTCCCTTATTTCCCTTTTTGTATCTATTTTCCCCCTATCTTTCTCAAAATCCCCTAAAATCCCTTTATTTAAGGATTTTATTCCTTTCCACCTTTTTTCCTTTCTTATTCAAAGTTCCAATTAATTTTTAGAATCCCGTCAAATCTACAAAAGACTCCCATAATCTTGAGGAATTCTTCTAGATTGTTGGCCGAATCTTTTTTAAATTTAACAGACTTTTTGAAAATTTAGAAAAAAAAACCTGGAAGAAACTTTTAAAAGATTTTAGAAGTTTATGAAAGAATTCAAACGATATTTGCGAATTCTAAAAGATTCTGAAACAGGATAGAATATTTTTAATAGTTATAATAGATTTTGTTTCGTATTTGAAAAGTTTAGAAGATTTTAGAAGACTCTGAAAAACTTTTTTTAATCTCGAAAGTCACTGGCAGGCTTGAAATACACGAATAATTATATTCCTTGTAATTCTGCTAACACGAGGTCCATTAAACGCTGGAACGTAGCGGGTGCATTTTTTTGGTCTAAAATTGAACTAATAAATCGCCGTGATTTATTAGTTATTATAGACAGAAAATCCGAAGGTATAACTTTAATCTGCAGCGGAATAATTCAATAATGATAATATCTTTTGTTCTAGAATTTTGATACCGAAAACAGTATAAAAATAAAATAAAAAAACAAAAGTCTATTACTTTGTTGGATTATTTTGGTGCAAATTAAATTTATACCTCCGATTTTCTGTGTATTCTTCGTCTATTATTCTCAAAATCCCCTAAAAGTCCTTTGTTTAAGGATTTTATTCCTTTTTGATCCTTTTTGATCCTTTTTTTCCTTTTTTATTCGAAGTTCCAATTAATTTTTAGAGAACTCTTCAGAGTCTTCTTAATCTTTAAAAATGTTTTCAGTATCTATTTATATTTTTCAAAATATTATACACTGTCTTAGAATCTTCTAAAGTCCTCTAAAATGTTCTGAAGTCTTTCAAAATCTCTAGAATCGTCTAAATGTTTCCAAACTTCCCCAGAATCTTTAAGAATCTTCCAAAACCTGAAAAAGACTCCCGAAATTCTCTCAAGTCTCTTAGGAATCTTGGAAACTTATCTGAAAACTCTAAAAATTTTCCAAAATATTCGAGACAGTTCCAGAATCTTCTGCGATCTTCTAGATTCTTCTCAGTTCTTCTATAATCTTTTACAGCTTTTTTGAATTCTTCTTTAATAATTTTAGAAAATCTTTAGAATCCTTGAAAATCTATAAAAGACTCCTAAAATCTCCTTAGCTTCTCCAGAATCCAGAAAAATTATCTGAAATTTCGAAAATCTTCCATTATTTTAAAATATTTTTCTAAAACTGTTAGATTATTTAGAACTCTTGTAATATCTAATTTTATAAAATCTTAAAGAATATCTCAAAATTTTTTAATATTCAACAAAAATACTAGACTTTTTCAGAATATTTTAGAATTCTTAAAAATCTGCAAAACTTCTGAAATCTCTTAAAATCCTTAGCAGCTTCATACGATATCTGATGTCTGTTAAAATTTTTAAAAAAATTCTACACTATTCCATAGATTTCTAGAATTCTTCAGACTCTTTCAAAATCCTTTAAAATCCTTAAAATCTTCCATAATCTTAAAAAAAGTTTCCAAAATCTCTTTCTATTTGCCAGAATTTTCTAGACTGTTCCAGGATCTTTTAAAATCTTCTAAAATCTTTTAAAATCTTTCAGAATCTTCTAAAATCTTCCATAATCTTAAAAAAAGATCCTAAAATCTATTTCAATTTTCTAAAATATTCTAGACTGTTCCAGGATCTTCTGAAATCCTGTAAAATCTTTTAAGCTCTTTCAGAATCTTCTAAAATTTTCGACAATCTTTAAAAAAGATTCCAAAATCTATTTTAACTTTCCAAATATTCTAGACTGTTCCAGAATCTTCTGAAATGCTCTTAAGTATTCTGAACTCTTCCATAACCTTCTAGAATCTTCTAAAGGTTCCCGAACGTCTCTAGAATCTGTTACAATCGTCCAAAATATAAAAAAGATTTCCGAAATATTCTCAGATCTGTTAGAATCTTGGAAACTTATCTTAAATCTATAAAACTTCTTCAAAATATTCGGCAGTGTTGCAGAATCTTCTGCAATCTTCTAGATTCTTCTATAATCTTTTACACATTTTACTTATAATATATACTTATATATAATATATATATATATATAT
>JBAGKK010518522.1:0-13426 GCA_037177015.1 Euceroptres primus
TAAACAGATAGACATCAGTTAAAATAAAAAGTACGCGATATGTCTTGGCAAGTGAACAACAATATATTAATTTGAAACAAAATTACAAACATTGATATTTGTTATTGAAAGGAAATTATACAAAAATACAAAGTAACTCAAAAGTAACTATAAAATTAAAGTTACAAGTTACTGCAAAAATAATAACTAAGGTAAGTTACAGTTACTTTTTTTAAAAGTAACTAAGTTACTGCAAAACATACAAGTAACTTATCTTTTTAAGTACCTTGGATACTTGTACCTAGATACTACCCAACACTGATACCAGATGTCCCCTTGGAGAAAAGGGTCATCACCTGCCCTCCATACCTCCCTATTCGGGATGATGACTCAGAAAGCTTCGGTGAAATTGAAGCGTTTAATACTTTTATCTTGCCTCATTCCAAGAATCGACAGCTTCTTGATGTCTTCTGGGAGCCTGATGTGTTCAGTCCCCCAGGTCCACCTATTAACCCTTGCCAAACGGCCCATTGCCTGAGCCGCTCCGACGGTAATTGCAATATGTAAGGGTTCTTCACAAAGCATGAAGCCGACCGCCGCAGTGGGCGTCGTCCTCATTGCTCCAGTCAGTCCCCTAAACACCATTGCTTGAATGCGACACAGTTTGTCTTACACAGTCTTAAGCCTGGTCCGTGTCCACCAGACTACCGCTGCATATAAGAGCCTGGACTTAAGCACGGCCGAATAAAGTCAAGATATCATCTTGGGCCCCAAGCCCCACGTCATCCCAAAGGACCTCCTGCACGTCCAATAGGTTTTCACAAAACTCTTGCTCTGCGCTTCAAGGTACTTCCCTTATTTCAGTCTGCTATCCAGAATGACTTTCAGATACCTGACCGAATCTGAGATTGTCAGCTTTCTTCCGCGGAAAGCAGGAGCGTTGACCTTCGGAGTCTTACATTTGCTCGTAAAGATGACCAAGTTGGTCTTCTCTGGAATCATTGTGAGCCCTGAGCTATCGCACCAAAGTTCTACAATTCGCAGTGCTGATTTTTTAAGGCCCATCAACGTATCCAGATGAGCCCCTCTGACGAGGATCACAAAATCATCTGCATAGCCTTGGGTATAGAACCCCTCGGCATTAAGCCTACGTATGAGGTCGTCCACCACTATGTACCACAGGAGGGGCGATAAAACCCCTCCTTGTGGGCACCCCCGCGGCGCGATCCCCTCAACGCAGCCATCACTTCACCTGGCCTCGAGTTGCCTCAATTGCAGCATGTTGCCAATACAACGAACCAGTTGGCTCGGCACCCCGCATCTTGAGGCTTCTCGACAGATGACTTCTAGAGGAGTATTGCTAAAAACCCCCTCTATATCCAGGAAAGTACCCACCACATATCCCCCCACTCCAGCTGCTGCTCCAGTTTCGTAACGGCAGCATGAAGCGCTGTTTCCACTGAACAGCTCGCCTGAAAGGCATGCTGTCCTTCGTGCAACTGGGTGGCAGAGAGCACTTCGTCTCTAATGTATCTCTCGACCAGTTTCTCGAACGTTTTTAGAATAAAAGACGTCAAGCTGATCGGTCTGAAGTCCTTGGCAGCGGTGTAGCCCTCCTTCCCTGGTTTGGGTATGAAGACCACTCTACCGTCTTTCCATGCCATAGGCACGTGTTTAAGGGCGATACTTGCCCTGAATAGTTTAGTTAACGGGGCGGCGATATATTCCAGACCCTTTTGCAAGAGCACTGGATAGATACCATCCGCCCCGGTTGACTTAAAGGGGCAGAATTATCTAACGGCCCATTTTACCCTTTTAAAATTTACAACCCTGGCAGAGAACCCCCAGTCAGCCTTCTCTCTCTCCTGGCCCCCGAAGTCCTCTACCCTGTCGCTGTACGTTCTCTGAAATCCTGGGAAGTGAACCTCCATCAGGTAGTTCAGGCTTTCTTCTTCATTTTCCGCAAACTCACCTGTGTCAAGCCTTATGAGCCCGAGGCGAGCCTCCGGATTTTTCGCGAGGATCTTATGGAGCTTTGCTGTTCCAGGAATGCTCTTGGTTTCCTCGCAAAAGCCCCTCCATCCCTCCTGTTTATACTCCCTAATCTTTTTCTTATATTCAAACTGAGCCGACTTGTAGTTGCCCCAGTCCGAAGATAGTTTAGTTTTATTTGCCCTATTGAACGATATTCTAATTTCCCTACGGAGCTTCTCTTAACCACCGATTTTCTTAGAGCTAACCGGAACAAAATGTATTTGTGGTTCGGAAGGGACTCCTTGTTGGAGACTCTCCAGCCCACCACAGCGTTCCTCAGCTCCTCTGAGCACAGAGTCAGATCAAGAACTTTACTCCTGATTTTGTTCTGGAATGTGGGCGAATTACCTCGATTTAGTATCTCTAACTGCGTACCCACTAGGTAGTCTAATAAGTCTCTTCCTCTGTCATTGATGTCCGTGCTTCCCCAACACTATATGGTGGACAGTGGCCTCGCAACCCAACAGCAGAGGAATCTTCCTCTCCTGGTAGTGCAGTACAAGAGCCTCGACCTCTCTAGGAGGGGCCCTCTCAGCATCTCCTGGAAAATAAGCTGAGGCAATATATACCTCGAGTCCTTCTCCGTCCAATCCCCTAAACCTCGCCTTGATGACAGCGAGATCCCTGCAGCAAAGTTTAGGTACTAACAGTGCGTCCATACCCTTAACAGCTATGCACGCCCTTGGTAATTTCTCGTATGGCCCCTTGAATATGGAGCCGCACCCTCCTAGGCCACCAGGGTTCTTGGAGTAGGGCTATACCTGTCTGCACCACAGCCGTGCGTCTGGTTAGAATTGCCGAGGCGACTTTGCTGTGGTGCAAATTTATCTGCATTATGGAGGTACCCGTCTCAGCCATTGAAGGACAAAGCTGGGGCATTTACAGATGCCTCTGGGCCCTTCTCAGAACCCGTTCGGGTCACCCTAAAGGAGACCTTTCCTGCCTCTAAATAGGGCCTATACTGTGGATGCCCACAGGAAGGCCCTGTTCCAGGGACTTGAGACACCAGGTCGCATCCCAAGGAACTTAGACCTTCCCCCTGCATGCAGGGCTCTGCAGGGAATAACTCTTTAGTTACCTAGCTACTCGTGGGTCAAAAAATGGAAGACTCTTTTAAAAAACTAACTCAGGAAGGCCCTGTTCCAGAGCCTTCCTTTTAAAAAACTAACTCAGGAAGGCTCTGTTCCAGGGACTTCCTGAGTTAGTTTTTTAAAAGATTCCTCCATTTTTTGACCCACGAGTAGCTAGGAAACTAAAGAGTTACTCCCTGCAGAGCCCCGCATGCAGGGGGAAGGTCTAAGTTCCTTGGGATGCGACCTGGTGTCCCAAGGTCTCTGTTAGTAGCACCTCCTTACAAACCCCGTCGCGCCCCCCTCAATTGAGAAGGGCGCGTCGGGATAGCAAGGATTTGGTCACCCTGGTGCCATTCAGTCCTGACACGGCGACATCATCGTGGCTTGGGAGCATGAGAACTCGCGCCTTCGATATTCCAAGAAGCTTTGCCAGTACAATTCCCGCTTTTTAAGTACGCTAGACACCCTAAATAAATAATTCATGGTGAATACCGAAGAGTTCATTGTGAATTCCTAGGAATTCATGATAAATTCTGAAGGACTCTAAAGAATTTCAAAGAATTCCTGATGAATTTCAAAGAATTCCCGGTGAATTCGGAAGAATTCCAAAGAATCTCTGGTGGTGAATTCCAAAGAACTCCAATAAATTCATGGTGAATTCCGAAGAATCCATTGTTAATTCCAAAGAATTCATTATGAATTTCGAAGGATTCTAAAGAATCCAAAAATATCGCTGGTGAATTCCAAAGAATTCTAATAAACTCATGGTGAATTTCGTAGAGTTCATTGTGAATACCAAAGAATTTATTAAGAATCCTAAAGGATTCTAAAGAATTAAAAAATATCGCTGCTGAATTCCAAAGAATTCTAATAAACTCATGGTGAATTCCGAAGAGATTATTGTGAATTCCAAAGAATTCATTATAAATTCTGAAGGACTCTTAAGAATTCAAAAATATCACTAGTCAATTCCAAAGAATTCATTTTGAATTCTGAAGGATTCTAAAGAATCAAAAAATATTGCTGGGAAAATCCAAAGAATTCCAATAAATTTATGGTGAATTCCGAAGATTTCATTGTGATTTCCAAAGTATACATTATGAATTCTGAAGGATTCTAAAGATTTCAAAAATATTGCTGATGAATTCCGAAGAATTCCAAAGAATCCCTGGTGAATTCCAATGAACTAATGGTGAATTCCAAAGAATTCACGATGAATTCCAAAGAATATCAAAGAATTTATAATTGAATTTCAATCAATTCATCATGAATTCCAAAGAATTCAATGTTCTGTAAAGCTTCACTGCATGGACTATCGGCTTTTTAGAAAGTGCATATCGGTTTAATATTAATTTTATGTAATTAATTTAGAATGTATTTCATCCAAAATACAAGTAAGAATTTCAGGTAAAATTCACAATTCTCAAATGTATTTCAAATAAAATACAAAAATACTTAAATATAGTTTGTATTTTATTTGAAAAATAAGAAAATACTTAAATGTCGTTTGTATTTTATTTGAAATACTATAGCTAAATTGTATTTTCTCTGCAATTTATTTGAACTTCTTTATAGCGAAATACTTTTATTTTTCGTAATGTATTTGAAGTATTTGGTGCCCAGCTCTAAATAATTTTGGGATGTTGAGCTCTTCGTTATTACATTCTTATTTTTAATGCGAGACTCAACTTATTGAAGAACATAATATATATTTCTATACAAATTGCAATTCTAGTGTTTACAAAAATATAAAACACTATCACGTGATGAGAATATCAAAATTGCATAAATACCGCAGGAAATACATTAAAGTCTTTATGAATACTTTCAAGACTAAAAGCCAGTAAATAGCTTTAGTGATAAACGAACCCTTTTTCCTCGCCTTTCCTTTTTTTGTTGCGTTATCCAGGTATGTCACGAAAGAAAAATAAGAGGTGCTAAAACAAGTGTAGCCATGCAAGCGTGTAAATTTGACATAACGACCCGTTTTTTAGCACAGTAGCAGAAAAACATCAGCTCTAACGAAACTCGTTGCTTTTTGGTTTAGTTCAGCACGTAAACAGTAAGTTATATTTTTAGTGCTGCAGCACAGTACAAATATCAAAATGTTGTACAATGACGCAAAAATTCCTGTTTCACACGTCGTATAACGTTTTAGTTTACTTAGACTTTCAAATATAACTTCTCGGTGAAAATACGTCATAAAGCTATTTCACTGAATCGTAACTATAAAAGTTTAGTTGAAACTATTCTAAAAGAGATAACTGAAGATAAACAGTTTTTATTCCTGTCATAATTATTAATGTGTATTAGAATTAGAATGGTAGTGGTATTCTCTATTCCATCAGAATTAAATGTATATGTATAATGACATAGATTATAATATTTCACAGGGCGAAAAATTCGGTAGCAAACAATAATGATCATCCTTAAATCCTTAGCCAAATAATATATATTTAAGGAAACCCCAAGAATATAACCTGATAATTTTCAAAAATGTCAAGAATTTCATTGCCAACCCAAAAATATTCTTTTCCCTTCAAGAGAAGCAATAATTTATATAATTTAATACAATTCATATTTCTCTCCATATTTCCCTTGGCATTCTTTTACGTAATTTTATAGTTTATGGATTATTTATATCTGCATAATACCGATTAAGGTTAATACTGTTTCTTAGCTTTATAATCAGAAGGCAGTAGACAACTTCAGAGAATCAATTTCCTATGAAAGACAAAGTTCTTGAGGACCGAATGTCTTGACATATTGTGTCTTGAGAATCTGATAACGAGACAGGCTCTTGAAACTTTCCCATATTTGTGCTTTGACACACTATACTAGCTGCAAAGCTTATGATAAAATTTGTCAAAGTTGCACTCCTGTTATAAATTCAAGATAAGAAGGGCAGGCGATAAAAAACTACTTTATAAAATTCACCTCATAAATACATCCTATGTAGTGAAGTGGCCTGTAACCCAGGTGGTAAAACTCTATAGAATTTATGTAGAATGAATTCTATAGAATCCTCACAAGAATTTTACTACAATCTCTAAAGAGTCCTTACAAAAATTCTAGTCCAATTTCTACAGAATCTTCACGAACATTCGACAATACAGAAATTCTATACAAAACTGTATAGAAATTTTTGTGAGGTCTCTGTAGAATGCATTTTACATAAATTCTA
The DNA here is from genome assembly GCA_037177015.1 of Euceroptres primus. Classification (NCBI taxonomy): domain Eukaryota; kingdom Metazoa; phylum Arthropoda; class Insecta; order Hymenoptera; family Figitidae; genus Euceroptres; species Euceroptres primus. The sequence goes on from JBAGKK010518522.1 coordinate 6,271, forward strand.
CAGAATTTTTCCATCTGGGAATCTACTTTACAATATTAAAAATATTTTCCAAAACAAAGATCAATTTTAATAATCATCAGATTACAAGATCATTAGAAACACTCATTATCAAATTCGTCAAATTAGGGAAGGATGCCCTACAATGGATGGGAAAAATTTCAATCACGCATTAGTTTTACAGAGCAAAATATACTGCGAAAGTTCTATATATAACATGAAGTGGATATATTCCGCAATTCTTTCAAATCTTTCAAAAAATATTGTACAGTATTTTTTAGATTTAATATTCACAGCCTTTTTCCATAGATTAGTCAAATTGAGTCAAGAAGGGAGCATTTATAATTATACCTGCGCGAACTGAAAGTTTTCTCTACTGTGCCAAATATATCTGCACATTTTCAAGAAACTTTGTCGAATCACCAGCTTCGTGTTTAAGTTACATAATCGATGCGTGCTTCAAATCCGTATTTCTCCTTCAATCGATCGGTCTGGTTTAAAATAGTATTTCTCTTTCAAAAATAAACGTAAGACTCTTAAACTGGTTCATTCACTTTATGTTTTTCTTTAGGAGTAGCTTTAAGTTCAATTTTAGGGGAAATAAGGGATTTCTTTTTTGAAAAACAGGGAAAAAGGGGGAAATTTGTTTCCTTTAAAAGTATCAAGAAAACCAATAACAGTTAATAAATACAACATTGTTACGAAAAAACTCAAATTTCATTAACAAATAAAATTATATTGATTGTAATTTAACCAGCAAATAAATCATAGAAATATTATCAGAGGCTCTATGATATTTCCGAAAAAAAATTTTGATGACACGTTAAAGTTCACGAAAGAGGTAAATTCCAACAGTAAATATTTCAGAAGAAAAATTTGACGACTTAAAATTAACGACATACCTATATAAAAATGTTCGACTGCTAAAATTTCTGACAAAAATTCTCCAGCATCTTAAAAACTCCGCAAAAACTTAGATTTCTATCTAGAATTTAAAAAAATACTCCACAAATTTCTAGACTTTCACAATTTTTAGAACTCTCTAGAGTTTTCTAAAATCCTTCATGAAATCTTTGGGATTCTTCGACAATCTTCTAGAATTATCTAAAATATTTAAAATTTTCCAGGTACTTATAGATTCGCTAAATCTCTTAGTATCCTTCAAAATCCTCTACAGTCTTCAAGATTTTTTATCATATTTTAGAATCTTCCTAAAATTCCTTGATTCTTTCAGAATCTTCTAAAACCCTACGGAATTGTCTAGAACCTTCGAAAATTCCCCAAAATTTTTAAAACTCTTACAGAGATATCCAAACTTCTTTAGAGTTCTAAAATCTTCTAAAATCTTCAAAAACACCACAAAACCTATTTTGATTTTTCAAAATATTCTAGACTGCTTCAGAATTTTTTAGAATTCTCAAAAAAAATTTGAATTATACCCTAAACTTCTCATATATTCCAATCTCTTCCAAACTTTATTTTGAAGAGTTTCGAAAAGTCTATAAAATTTTAAGAAGATTTTAAAAAGAGTCTAGAAGATTCTTGAGGATTATAGGAGTCTTTTGTAGATTTTAGAGGGTTCTAAAAAATTCGGTAGAATTTTGGAGTTCAGAATCTTCTGGAGGATTTTCCAAGATTCTTGAACAGTCTAGTATATTTTTCAAAATATTAAAGAATTTTGCAGATTCTTTAAGATTTTATGAGATTATAGAAGCACCCAGAAAAAAGAATTCTAAAAAATATTCTAGAAAACCCAGAAGATATCTATTAGACGGTTATGCAAGAGTTTAGACAATTTTTTTATGAAAAATTTTGAAAGACATTACAAAAATCCGGAAGATTTAGAGTCAGTCTAGAAAATTTTAGAAAATTTGGGAAAAGTTTTGAAGTTTCTAGAAGATTCGAGAAGACTCTGAATCTCTAAGGTTTTAATATTGTGGCACGCATTTTTGAATGTCCATAAGTCATTATAATTCTTGGAAAATTAATCGGAACTTTGAATCAAAAAAGGGGAAAAAGGGAGAAAATGTTCAAAAATAGGGATTTTAGGCAATCTTGAGAAAAATAGGGGGAAATAGGGGAAAGGGAGAAAAATGGGAGTGCGGGACTAACTGTAATCCCTGCTTTATTGAAGAAAAATTATATATATTAGTTCGTTAATTGATAATTTTCTATTGTTTCATATTTTTAAATAAATTATTTAACGTTTTCAAGTACCATATTTTTCATAATTCTCTTATGTTCTTAATTATAAATATTTAATTATTAAGTAGTAAAGACTTTATAAAAGATTTTTAATCAAATGCCAAAAGTTGAGCTACTTCAGTTTTCTCCAAGGAAAATTTCATCTGAGGGAAAATTAGAATAAAAGGATCTGTTTCTGAGTTATTAAAAAGCTGTACAGTAAATTCGACTTGAGTATTATTAAAGTTTGTTTATTTTTTTCCTGCCCAATTCATCAATTTCGTTTTCAAAACAAATTACCGCAGCCGAAAATGGTAATCTTTATGTGGGAAGAAACGTGATTTTAGTTATAATATTTTGCTTACAATACGAACAAAATAACTCCTGAAAAAAATATTATTATTTATATATTTAGTCCATTTCAAATGAACTCTCTTTTTACCTCAATTAAATTAAAAAATTTGCTTTTAATATGATTTATACTGTAAATAAGAATAATAGCTAATTATTCTTCGCTATTCAGCTTCTTCGGCTATATTGAATGAAAAAATAAATTGTTGAATTGGAAGCTCGAGAAAATGGGATCTTTCATGAAATTCCTTCAAACGTGAAAGCAGAACTTTGCGATTCAATTGAGTACGCCCAGCAGTCTTTAATAACGGCGATTATTAACTACATTAGTTCCCTCTGGAAATCGGAAATCTTTACAGAATTTTTTGCATGAAAAAAAAACATTAGGAAATAATTTAAAATGCACTGTAAAAATTCTTCTTTAAGTTCATGTGAAGTATAATTTAAAAATATATAATCCCTGCAGAAAATTTCTTTCATAACAATTGGGGGGTGGCATTCCAAAAGAGCAGAAAGTGCCATTTAAAAGAAATGATATTATTGGCTCAAAATATCAGATAAATTGTGTCAAAAGACTTTTTTTGTAATGTCAATTTTCAAATGTTTTTTCAATTTTTCAAATATTTTTGCGTTAAAAATTTTTTTGCATTTTTTTTAAGTTTTTGCAACATTTTGCAATATTTTGAAACTTTTAACAACTCGAAAACTCCAAGTCTATTTTGAATTTGAGTCTTTGAATTGAAAATTGGAGATTATACATCATCGAATAAACTAGAGAAAACAAGCGCCTTGAGCAAAAAAATCCCCCCCCCCCAATTTACTCAGAACTGAATGACTTTTTTCAATCAAACTTTTCACGCCTCAATTCAGCACTGTAGTATCTCGAGTCAAGTTTTTGTGTTCTTTCTAAATTGAAAATTACATTTTCAATCAACATCCAAAGTTGAAAAAACGTGCATCTCGAACAAAAAAAATCCCCCTCCATTTTCTCGGACCATAATGACATTTTCTAATCTAACTCAATGACTAGAAATCAAATTTTTTTAAACTGAAAATCGAATTTTTAATCACTGGCTAAAGTTGAGAAAACGTGCGCCCTGAGCGAAAAAAATATATTCTTCCTCCACTTTCTCGGAACCAAATGACATTTTCTAATCAAACTTTTCACGCTTCAATTCAGCACTGATGTACCTCTGGTGTTAGTTTTTTTTCCTAAATTCAAAATTCGATTTTTGACATTTTTCATCTTTCTTTAAAAATGGTAAAAATGGCGCTTATGCCCTTTTGGAACGCCGCCCTTCAATTCTCTTTTAATTTTACTCTCTAAATCTGAATAAGTCTTTCACTAATTCATCAGTAGCTGATTAGTATAAATCTTCTGAAATTTTAGCAATTTTCCAATGATTGTCAGTAGAATTCTACTAATAGCCACAACTAGAATTGAGTTAATGATTACTTTCAGAATTTATATGCACAAGTAAATGAAATAAACACCTAAAGTACTTCAGTAAATTGAAATTAATTTTTAAATACATTTTAGATACATATTTTACATTTTCGTCACATGAGAAGGTTTTACTCCTTAATTTTTTTTTAAACAGAGACTTTGTAAGTCCTAACCAAAATTGTCTGTAAGTAATTAAGGCAGAAAGTTTAAGAATTCTATCGTGGCTCAACCGCATAGACCTTAATCGTTTCTCACTTGAAACATTCCTTGCGAATAGATTCGAGTGCACAGAACAAAGCAGAAGCTTTCAGGTAAATCCGGCAACTACCTCTCCTTTCGTGAGAACTTACTGAAGGTGGCGAAGTAATTGAAAAATTGTTTCCGTCCGTCGAGCACGAAGAAGTCCTTTCTTCATTTCAAATTTGGAGTTTGAAAAACCGAAAAAAAATTTTGGCTCATAAAAATATGTATTATACATACACAGAATACTTATTACATGTATAATACAATTTCTTTTAATACAGCGTATCACTTTTACACTATTTTCTCACCTAATGTCTTCTTTTAATAAACATTTCGAAGTGAAATACATTTTTAAATTTCAGGATGTGGACAAAGCGGCCAATTTTCCTTCTCTTTTCACGAAAATTGGTTAACAGATTTCAGATTTCTCTGTCGAACGGATTGACTCGACTTTCCTTTCATGATTTCCCATGGGATATTCGGCAAAATACACTGTGCTGTTTCGCCAATTTTAAAAAATAATCTATTTTTCAACATAATGTTCCTTCTAAAGTGAGGATGGAGAGAAAAAGGTCTCGGAAGCATTTTAATGCACCTGAGTGGAGATGGTTTTAGCGATTTTTTTTCTGCCTTTCTCTCTCCTACTCACTGTCTTTGTATATCAGCATTACTTCCTCATTAACCCAGATTTCGAAAGCCAGACTGACTCGATAATGTGTCAGAAGCGTTCAAATAAAAATACACGAGAGAAAAAAATTTTAGGCATTTCGCCCAACTTTCCTCGTTTAAAAACTCCTTCTTGATATCATTATACCTTCAAATTTTTGTCATGTCAATTTTTTGCTTGCATCTAAATAATTTTAAATTGCCCTTATTTTAAAATTAAACATTCTTCAGGTGGTGTACATGGAATTTATAGGAATTTAAGTACCGTAAATTATTGATCCGTTTACGTATTGTCGTTACAAGTACCGAGGCGCAGGTTTCCAGGATTAGTGATGCATTCACGCGAGACAAGGCAATAAAAAGTCGAGTTAAATTATTTGTATCGAATTTCGAAACAAGCAAGCTACCTCGTTGTTTTTGACACTTTAGTCAATAAAATCAATACTTAATGGGCGAGAACAAGCGATAATCTTGAAATATGTCTTCCTTCTAGGTATCTTGTTGACAGATGTAAAAAATTATTATGACGGAAAGTTTGTAACTAAGTTATAAAAATTTAGATGTGTGATTTAATTAAACTAATTAATAGATGCTCATATTATATGTAGAGTGGATTTTCCTGAATGAATAAATATCCACCCAACTAAGCATAAATAGTGCGTCAATTAATTAATTAAATTAAGTCAGATACATTTTTCTACGTTTTGATCATTTAAATTAATTCTTAGTTAAAAAAATTGTAAATTCATGTATCTAAATTCGTGCTTTTTCTTAATTATTTATGAAATATATTCATTTAAATATGATAGTAGTTAAATATAACAGTATTTCATTCGTATCATGTGTAGTTCTAGTTCGACTTATTCATTACATTTATTTAATATAAATATTAAGCTTTTGAAATTGTTCCTAATATTAACGTTTCTCAAAAACCAACTTTTCTCTTCTGAAAAATCGCACAAGATTAATATGGGAAACCGAAAAAGTAGTATTTTTCTAACAAAACTACCTAAGATCTATATTTTAACCACTACTTCAATATAAAATATTTTTCAGAGTCTAAAATATTTTCCAGAGTTTTAATGACTCTATTTAACTTTTTCAATGTACCTGAAGTTTTGAGCATTCAAATGAACGAAATATTTTTTCCTAACTCTTCATCTTGAAATATTGTTCCAATTAGGAGTAAAAAAAGCATCATGAGCTTTTTCATTATTAAATTAGTTTCTTTGTAAATAAACAAATATTTTAGGACAAACTTCAGTTTAAAAAGAAATCAAATAAAAATTTCGTTCATTTGAAAGTTTAGAACTTCACTTTTTTCAAAAATTTTAATATTAACTGCAAATTAAAATGAAGAAATATTAGTGGTTAAAAGCCAACTGGAATCAGCAAAATAAAACTCCATTTTCCTTTCTGAGAACTTAATTACTGGATATAATAATATGTACTTCACTGAAATTATTATATTTTTTTAATATTAAGAATTTACATTTCTTAACAAACCATTTTATAAAATCAAAAATAATTTTTGCAAAAAAAGGTTCAAACCTGAAATGCAAATCACTTTCCGGCTCTTTAGAGACAAGTATACATCAATTAAAAAATTTTTAATTATTTTATTTAAGTTTTTAAATAAAATAATAAATGGAACATTAGTTTCTCGAGCTCTCCCGATTGATTTCTAGTTTCAATGATAAAATAAAGCTTTTAAAAAAAGTCCGCAGCGAAAAAGTGGAAATTGGGAATTTTTTAAATTTAAGTTTATATTTCAAATCTTTTTAATAAAATAATAAAACGTGAATTAGTTTTTCGATCTCATCCGATTGATTTCATGTTCCAATGATAAAATAAAGCTTTAAAAGACAGGCCGGAGCAAAAAATGGAAATCGTAAAATTTAAAATTGAGGCCTTGGAGGGAAGAAGGGCACATAGGCCTATATGCCCTTTTTCCGTAAATTGCGTTAAACGATGGGGCCATGGCTTTTACATATTATCATATAAAGGATATTTCAAAATTCGCATGTTTACATGAGTTCTAAACATTTCAAGGTCAGCGCGCCTCGGCCTACTGCAGTCGTAGACTTGTTGATAATGCGAGTATAACGCGTTCAGTGAAATTAACTAGCTAATTATAGTACTTTTTATTATTATAGCGTTTCATTATAACGTGTTTCTTGAAAGAAACTATTTATTCTCCAGTGCATTAGTATTAGCGAGATCTTCCTAGCAATTGAAAAACACGAGAACTCATTGTAAATTTTCTTA
>JBAGKK010518533.1:0-13425 GCA_037177015.1 Euceroptres primus
CACTTTATATCAGTAAATTATTGATCTACGATGAATAACATTTGTCATTTTACAACTTTTTATAAATATTAAGTTCGCGATCTTTGTTAGTACTTTTTTTCTGTTAGACCTTATTTAACGCTTATTTCACGTTTTATAATAAAATTTGCTTGAATAATATGTCATAAATGTACAGAATATGATTAAACAGTACGCTACGAATAAAATTTATCAATATCTAGTGTTTAATTATATGGCTATTTTGATTTTTAAAAGGGGCCCGTCTTAGGATACCGGGTTGCCTAAGGCGGAAAAAATACATATTTTTTCAACACCAAAGTTTAAACATTTTTAAACATTTTTTGAACTTTTAAGCATATGAACTTTGTGAAGCAAAGATCAAATTTTGATATTAACATAGTAATCGCTTTTGCTTCTGAAGTTCCTTAAAATCAAAAATTTCCGGAAAATATGGAAAGAATCTTAGGCAACTTTCCCCTATATTATTATAAATCAATAACATCTGCTTTTGGCAGATCGCAATAGCATATGCTACAGATTCAGAAGTATTTTTTTCTCAGCGTAGATAATAAATAGTGATGCATAACGAGGATTTTTTGAAAAAAACGAGATTTGCTCAAAACATAATCAGTTAAGACCAAAACTTGATGGAAATCGAAAATCTGTAATCTCGAAAACGAGACGAGACGAGACCGAGAATCTCATATGAGTAAAGTTACGTCTCATTATAAGTACCATGTTCGAAGTTTTAATGTCATCTGACGATATTTTTGAAAAGTATAGAAATTCTCGTTATACACCTCTAATAATAAATCTACTACAATCCATTTACACAGTAAATCCTAAGATATCAAGAAAGTGCTGTCGATTATTTTGAGATTAATGTGAGATGAAAAAAAATTTGTGCATGCACAACTTCACGTTAGTTCATGTCACCTGTCAGTTGAAATTGATCGAATGTGGGTTATTTTGAGAATCCAAGGAATAAAGTGCTAGAGCTTTAATTGATCCAATCGGAGATCAAAATTATCCTGCGGATTTACTGCGTTACCGTCAAACGGGGAAACTTCGGACATTTGGGGTGGTTTCTGATTTGTTTAGATTCATCGCTTAAATTACTAAAAGTGGTTTTAATTAGGATCTGGAACCAGTTAAGGCTTAAACTGATTCCATATTCTAGTTGGAACCATTTTGAGTAATTTAAAGTATCAATTTAGGGCTTTCCGAATTTACCCCACTTGTCTGAAGTTGTCCCGTTTGAAGGTATGAAATGTCTTTTTCGATTGAATAGAAACAAAAATATGATCAGGTTTCCCTAAAGGAATAAAAATATAGAAAAAAAGAAAGCCTTTTTTCTACATTCTCCAACATGTTAGTGTTCAGTTGCAATATGTGTGTCATTCAAAACGTGATTGGTTTCCTTATCGATTGATCGAGCAAGCAACCAATCGATCGATCGTTGCTACTTATTTACAGTGTATGAGAACTCGGTTGACAGTAAAATTAAAAAAACGGCTCCAGTGCGCGTTCCTCGTTGTCCCTTCTCATCCATAACGACGTTTAAAGATTTCTTCTACTTCCATTTTTTATTGCATTGTCACCCGTCACTGAATTAAAGCCTTTGTTCATTTCCATTTTTGATCTTAGCATGAGAAGAAGTTTTTTGTCCTTCTTTAGTAGGCTGTACACTGCTTTAGAAATTTATCAGGAATTTAGTGATTGTTCGTTTCAATATAAGACTCTGTGTCGTACATCTTATTGTGAAAGTCAAGGCTTTAAATTTTACAAATGATGTAACATTTGAAACTCGTAATGTTGATGTGTTGCCTCACTAATATTTTGTAATTGCTGGTATTTATCTACCCTATAATTATAATATTTCCTAATTACTTATAATGGTAATTTCGAAATTTCTGCTCCATGTAATTTGATTTCCACCTTCATAACTACAAAGTATTTTTCTGACCCTTTTTCTCTCCTATTTCGTTTGCTCTCCATCAATCTTGATCAATCCAGTCAACAATCTATACAAATATTTCCATACCTGCGTACATACATGTACATATTGATACCTATAGGTCCGACGTAAAAAAGTCGTGAGGGAGGTAGGGACCCCAGCAGCACGATTAACACGTGTCACGTGTCACATGTACCTATCTTAGTGCCACTCACCATGTAGGACAATGTAAAAGATAGAGGTGGTAGGCTGTACATTTCCATGCATTCCTGAGCCACAACGGGCCAGCCATTTAAGAATTTCTCGCCGCACTGAAACCGCGACCGACCGCGCGCATTTCAATTGACCGACACGCGCCGATTCGCAATACGAAAATATTCCCCCTTATCTCCTACAACCAGACGTCGGTCATTAGAATTCTACCAGAGTGATATCTAAGGAATTTTCAAGTCAGACATGTAACCAAACTCGATAAAGAAATGTGCCATTCGCTGAAGAATGTCGGTGGTGCCAATTTGATAAATGAGTTATTTTACTTATTTTACTCCAAAATAGCCAATTATTATGAAGGATTATAAAGGATGTTTCCACTTTAGAAGAGAATCGTTTATTTTTTAAGTCATTTTGGCATCACAGTAAATCGTGGGATATTATTTTAATTTTCAGCAATATTATTTTGATCTGAAGTGGATAATTTATTCTATTATCGCAGCCTTTTGTTTTTCGAGTTCTCATTTTGCTGCAGATTAAAATGATACCTTGGGATTTCCTGTGATCTTATTACAACAGTTATTACAAGAAAAAAGACAATATGCTGAAATATTCGTGCTTAGAAATGCCTAATAAATTTTCTCGGAATTATATAATATAATGTGTATCTGTAAAATATAATAGGCCAGTGTAGAGGAGTAATATATAGTACAATGGGTAAACCAACCGAGCATATTCAAAGGAGCAAAGTATGTCGAAAGCACGTACAAAGTATCGCTAATCGTCCCATTGTGGGTATAGCGCACTCCCCTTTGTTCGTCGATGCTCGAGTGAAAGCCTTCCTCTGCTCCGTTTCCTAATAGCTAATTACCCGCTAGATTAGACGAGATTCTCGCTTTAACGAGAACCAGGCCTCGGCGAGAAAATCCACTTTTTTTCATGGCGAGAAGCTAGCGGTCGCTTATCGACGACTCTGGGTAATGAAAGCCTATTTAATGAACTCAGGGAAATGAGCCCGTATGAATAGGCTTTATGTGCAAAAATTCGGATGATAAAAATCTCATAATGTCTCTTTTTAATGGCCAATTGCTAAGTAAATTCCGTCACGGTTCGTGAAACTTTCCTCTAAACTATAAAAGATTAATGAACGTGTACTTTTAATTTTTAATAAAATGTTTATATAAGTATCTTTATAAACTAGATTTATAAATAAGTTTGTAAATAAACTAAATTTATAGACTAGAAAGTTTTCGATTCAGAACTTTCATTTTCGTTTTTTACAATAGTCCATTATTTTGAGTAAATAGTTTAAGTTTAATTCGAGGAGTAAAAGGAGAAAAAAATTCTCAAGAATTTAAGTAGAATGAATTCTATATAATTCTGACATGAATTCTAGTCTGAATTCTATACAATCCTGACACGAATCCTAGTCTAAATTCTTCGCAATCCTGACATGAATCCCAGTCGGAATTCTATACAATCCTGACATAAATTCCAGTGCAAATTCTGTATAATTCTGACATGAATTCTAGTCCAAATTCTGTAAAATTTGGCATGAATTCTAGCCCAAATTCTATAAAATCCTGACAAAGATTCTAGTTCCAATTCTATAGAATTCTGATGAGAATTATGGACTCTGTACATTCGGCCTTCACTTTAATTTGGACTAGAATTCATATCAGGATTGTTCAGAATTCAGACTAGAATTCATGTCCGGATTTTATAGAATCTATTCTCTATGTAAATTCTGTAGAATTTTTCCAACAGGGCAGAGTTCTCATCAGAATTCTATAGAACTTTGATTATAATTTTATTTTGAATTCTATACAATTAGAACTAGAAATAAAGTCAGAATTGTATAAAATTTAGACTAGCATTTTCTTCAGAATTCTGTAGAGCATTAGGACTAGAAATAAAGTAAAAATTGGACTAGAATTCATGTCGCGAATTTATAAAATTCATTCTCTACTTAAATTCAATAGAATTTTTCCTGATTCATGTCAGGATTATATATTTCTAATACAAATTTCTAATACAAAATTCGAAGGAGAATTCAGCCCTGATGGAAAAATTATACAGAATTTAAGTAGGGAATGAATTCTATGAAATCCTGATATGAATTTTAGTCTGAATTCTATACAATCCTGACATGAATTTTGGTCCAAATTCCATGCAATTCCGACATGAATTCTAGTTCTAATTCTATAGAATTCTGACGAAGATTCTTATTCAAATTCTGTAGAATTCTGATTAGCATTAAGGTCTCCGCATATTCGAGCTTTACTTTAATTTCGAGTAAAATCCTCGTCAGGATTTTATAGAATTAGGACTAGAATTCATGTCAGCGTTGTATAGAATTAGAACTAGAAGTTACGTCACGACTGTATAGAATTTGCACTAGAATTTTTGCCATAATTATATGGAATTCAGACTAGAATTCATATCAAGTTGTAATATAATTTCGACTAGAATTGATGTCACTATTGTAAAGAATGCAGACTAGAAATCATGTCAGGGTTATGTAAAATCCATTTAAATTCTATAAAATTTTTATGTATAATTTGTATATATAATATAATTTTTATGTTATGTAAAATCCACTTAAATTCCATAAAATTTTTCTATGCAGAATTCTTATCAGACTTCTATAGAATTTCGACTAGAATTTTTTTTCAGAATTATATAGGATTAGGACTTAGACTCATGTTAGAACAGTATAAAATTTGTACCAGTATTCATGTCAGGATTTTATAGAATTCTGACTAGAATTCATGTCAGGAATTTATAGAATTCATTCTCTACTTAAATTCTGTAGAATTTTTCCATCAGGGCTGAATGCTCATCAGAATTCTATAGCATTTGGACTAGTAATATATAATCCTGACATGAATTAGTCTGAATTTTAAACAATCCTGACATGAATTCTGGTAAAAATTCCATACAATTCTGACATTATTTCTACTCCTAAATCTATAAAATTCTAAAGAAGATTGTTGTTCAAATTCTGTAGAATTCTGCTTAGAATTCTGGTCTCTGTACTTTTTTTTACATTACTTTAATTTGAACCAGAATCCTCGTCAGAATTGTATAAAATTATGAATAGAATTCATGTCAGGATTGTACAGAATTAGGACTGGAATTTGTGTCAGAATTGTATAGAATTTGGACTAGAATTCTTGTCCAAATTGTATAGAATTGAGACTAGAATTCATGTCAGGTTTATATATAATTTTGATTAGAATTCATGTCAGGATTTTATAAGATTCATTCTCTACTTAAATTCAATACAGTTTTTCCAACAAGACTGAATTTTCATCAGAATTCTACAGAACTTGGACTAGAAATATATAATCCTGACATGCATTAGTCTGAATTCTATACAATCCTGCCATGAATTCTGGTCCATATTCCATACAAATCCAAAATGAATTTTAGTCCCAATTCTATAAAATTCTAGCAAAGATTCTTGTCCAAATTCTACAGAATTCTGACAAGAATTCTAGTCTCCGTATATTCGGTCTTTAATTTGGTCTAGAATCCTCGTCAGGATTGTATAGAATTAGGACTAGAATTCATGTCAGCGTTGTATAGAATTAGGACTGGAATTTATGTCAAAATTGTAAAGAATTTGGACTAGAATTCTTGCCAGAATTGTATAGGATTGTGTCTAGAACTCATGTCAGGTTGGTATATAATTTTGACTAGAATTCATATCAGGATTGCAAAAAATGCAGACTAGAATTCATGTCAAGTTTATGAAAAATCCATTTTACTTAAATTCTATAGAATTCTATCGCGCAGAATTCTGGTCAGAATTCTATAGAATTCGCACCAAATTTTTTTCAGAATTATATAGGATTAGGACTTGGATTCATGTTAGAACTGTATAAAATTTGGACTAGTATTCATGTCAGGATTTTACAGAATTCTGACTAGAATGCATGTTAGGATTTTATTGAATTCATTTTCTACTTAAATTCTATAGAATTCTTCTACCAGGGCTGAATTCTCATCAGTATTATATAGAATTTGAATTAGAATTTTTTCAGAATTCTATAGAATGGGGACCAGAATTAATGTCAGAACTTTAATAAAATTTGGACTAGAATTCATGCCAGGTTTGTATAGAGTTTAGACTAAAATTAATATAAGATTGTATAGAATTCAGCCTAGAATTCATGTCAGGATTATATAGAATTCATTCTCTACTTAAATTCTATAGAGTTTTTCCTGCGAGATAGAATAATGATCAGAATTCTATAAAATTTTGACTAGAACTTTTTGCAGAATTCTACAGCTTTAGGACCTGAATTCGTGGCAGAGTTATATAGAATTTCGACTAAAATTTATGTCAGGATTGAATAGAATTCAGACTAGAATTCATATCAGGATTTTATAGAATTTTAATCTCTACTTAAATTCTGTAGAATTTTTCAATCGCGGCTGAATTCTCATCAGAATTCTATAGAATTTGGACTAGAATTCGACTCAGGATTGTATAAAATTCAGACTAGAATTTGTCAGGCTTTTACAGAATTCATTGTCTACTTAAGTGCTATAGAATTTTTCTATCATGGCAAAATTCTCATCAGAATTCTATAGAATATGGACTAGAATTTTTTCAGAATTCTACAGAATTAGGACTTAAATTTTTGGCAGAATTATATGCAACAATTTGGACTAGAATCGATCTCCGGATTGTATAGAATTCAGACGAGAATTCATGTGTGGATTTTTTAGAATACTTTGTCTTTAAATAATATCGAATTTTTCCCCCAGGGCGGAAATTGTATAGAATTTGGTCTAGACTTCATGTCAGGATTTTATAGGATTTATTCTTTACTTAAATTCTATAGAATTTTTCCATCAGGGTAGAATTCTCATCAGAATTCTATGGAATTTGGATCAGAATTTTTTGCAGAATTCTATAGACTTAGGACTTGAATTCGAGGCAGAATTGTATAGAATTTGGTGTAGAATTGATGTCAGGATTGAATAGAATTCAAAGTAGAATTATTGTCAGGATTGTATAGAAATCAGTCTAGAATTCATGTAAGGATTTCATAGAATTCATTCCCTACTTAAACTCTGTCGAATTTTTCTACCGTGGTAGAATTTTCATCAGTATTCTATAGAATTTGGACTAAAATTTTTCTCAGAGTTTTGTAGAATTATGACTAAAAATAAAGTCAGCGTTATATAGAATTTTGACTAGAATTCGAATCAGGATTATATAGAATTAAGATTAGAATTCATGTGCGGATTTTTTAGAATCCTTTGTATTTAAATTGTATAGAATTTTTCCACCAGGGCAGAATTATCTTCAGAATTCTGTAGAATTTAGATTAAAATTTTTTGCAGAATGATATAGAATTAGGATTTGAATTTGTGGCAGACTTGTATAGAATTTGGTCTAGAATTCATGTCAGGATTTTACAGGATTCATTCTTTACTTAAATTCTATAGAATTTTCCTATTCGGGCAGAATTCTCATCAGAATTCTATAGAACTTGGACTAAAATTTTTGCAGAATTCTGTAGAATTTAGACTTGATTTTATGGCAGAATTTTATAGAATGTGGCCTAGATTTTATATCGTGATTGTATAGAATTCAGACTAGAAATAACGTCAGGATTATATAGAATTCAGACCAGAATTCATGTCAGGATTTTATAGAATTCATTCTTTTCCGAAATCTTATAGAAATTTTTCCCCCGTGGCATAATTCTCATCAGTATTCTATAGAATTTGGACTAAAATTTTTTTCAGAATTTTGTAGAATTTGCACTAGAATTCGTCTCAGGATTGTATAGAATTCAGACTAAAATTTATGTCAGTACTTTATAGAATTTATTCTCTACTTAAATTCTATAGAATTTTTCTACCGGGCAGAATTATCATCAGGATTTTATAGAATTTGGATAAGAATTTTTTGCAGAATTCTATAGAATTAGGACTAGAAATAAAATCAGAATTGTATAGAATTTTGACCAGAAGTCATGTCAGGATTGTATAGAATTCAGACTTGAATTCACGTCAGGATTTTGTAGAATTCAGATTAGAATTTGTCAGGATTTTATAGAATTTATTGTCTACTTAAGTGCTATAGAATTTTTCCATCAGGGCAAAATTCTCATTAGAATTCTGTAGAATTTGGACTTGAATTCATGTCAGGATTTTATAGAGTTTGAACTAGAATTCATGTCAGGATTTTATAGAATTCATTCTTTACTTAAATGCTATAGAAATTTTCCACCGGGTCAGAATTCTCATCAGTATTCTATAGAAATTGGACTAGAATTTTTGCAGAATTCTGTAGAATTTGGACTTTAATTCGTGGCATAATTACATAGAATTTGTACGAGAATTGATCTCAGGATTGTATAGAATTTAGATTAGAATTAATGTGAGGATTTTTAGAATCCTTTCTACCTAAATTGAATAGAACTTTTTCGCCAGAGCAGGATTATCATCAGAATTCTATAGAATTTGGATTAGAATTTTTTTTAGAATTTCGGGGAACTAAGGATTGAAAAAAAGTCAGAATTATATAGAATGTAGACTAGAATTCATGTCAAAATTGTATAGAATTTAGATTTGAATTTACGTCAGGATTTTATAGAATTTAGACTAGAATTTATGTCAGGAATTTCCAGAATTCATTCCCTACTTGAATTCTGTAGAATTTTTCCACCTTGGCAAAATTCTCATCAGAATTCTATAGATTTTAGACTAGAATTTTTATCAGAATTCTATAGAATTAGGACTAGAAATAAAGTCAGCATTATATAGAATTTTGACTAGAATTCATCTCATTGATGAATCATTGATGAATCTCATTACATGTTTTTTTTCGTAATTTTTTATTTGGCTTCATATTGACCGTAAGACCGACTATATCAGCGTTTTGCTGAAAAATTTTTTATTGAATCTCATTCATTCATTTTTATAATCCTTTCTACTTAAATTGTATAGAATTTTTCCGCTATGGCCAGATTATCATCAAAATTCTATAGAATTTGGATTAGAATTTTTTGAAGAATTTCGGGGATCTATTCTGAAAAAAGTCAGAATTATATAGAATGTAGACTAGAATTCATGTCAGAATTGTATAGAATTTAGATTTGAATTCACGTCAGGATTTTATAGAATTCAGACTAGAATTTATGTCAGGAATTTCTAGAATTCATTCCCTACTTAAATTCTGTAGAATTTTTTCACCTTGGTAAAATTCTCATCAGAATTCTATAGATTTTGGACTAGAATTTTTATCAGAATTCTATAGAATTAGGACTAGAAATAAAGTCAGCATTATATAGAATTTGGACTAGAATTCATCTCAGGATTGAATAGAATTTAGACTAGAATTCATGTGAGGACTTTATAGAATCCATTATACTTAAATTGCATAGAATTTTTCCACCAGGGAAGGTTGTACATTGTCTGTATGTCTCCAGAGTGTCTTGTAATAGTTGTGGGGCAGGGTTAGAGTCTTAGAGCTCTGGTTTCGCTAGCCCGGGGCTACTCCGGTCCAGGTTGGCGAACGAACGGTCAAGAACCCAATACCCTTACAGGAGTATTATTGCGTTCTATGTGTTCTATATTCTGCGTGCAAATATATGCGTATACATACATACACAAATGCATATGTAGAGTCGCGACAAAACCGTTAAAGAGGATTGCGTATGTAACACTATAAAGGCTCAGAGTCGGTTCCAGTTTTATCGAAATCTATACCGGTATGGCGCTGGGAATTATGAGAATTACGCGCGGATTTCCAGTTTATCGAAATGTCGATGCGTATCGCGATCTATGGTGCGCGCTCCATTTCGCCCGTCCTGTTTCCTCGATCGATAGCAGAAACTCTGCATTTCTTAACACTCCTTTAGATAAGATTAAAAAATACTTTATCACATTATAAAACTTCAGATTTAGATAGACGTCTTGTGCTTCTCGGAGAAAATTTGTAAGCAATAATTCATGAAATTAGTGAGTTATCTTATAAGCTTGTAGCAATGTGATGATAAGCGGTATATTCCTGATTTATCCATAACAATATCGTTGAAAATGATTCCAGGATATTGACAATATTTATCTGTTTCAGTGATAAGTATACCTGAAGTAAAAAATAAGCTTACTGATATTTTTGCCCCTGTAACTATTTTTTTATAATTCTAAAAATTGTAGAAGCAATAGAAGTTCTTCATGGAATCGATTAATGTCTTCTTATAAAAAGTGAAAAACTAAAGTCTGTTGAGAGCTGATTGCTGGGACAAGAAGATAATTTCCTCCTTTTCTGTATTTTAATCACGAGTATCTGAAACACATCTCGCTTCTAGCATTTACACAGACACAGGCACGTGGGCAATCCCACACATTTGTGCGAGAACAAGTGTTTTTTATCCGAGTGTGCGTGAGCAAGTGCAAGTCAGCCACCTCAGCTGAGACGGTGTATTAATTGTTCTCGGATTGGGAGCAACTTCTTCTAGCTTCTAGCCTAGAGCTAATGCCGATCTACTGCCTCATAATGTTCAAAACTATTCACCTCTTCTTCCGCGTGAGAACTCACGCTGTGCGGCTTCCTACATTGCATAAAAAATGATTAATTGAGACGTACAACTTTCGAAATAATTTATGCTAATTTCAATTCTAATTACTAGTTGCTGAAATGATACGAGCTTTGCAATTACACGTCTCGATGATAAAATGCCTTGAAATTAGAAGTACTGCGAAATTCAGAAAAAACTGTTAATTTCTAATTCAAGGTGGCTGCTGGACCGGTAAACCGGGAAAACCAGGAAAATACCGGGAATTTTTTGTGACTTGGAAAAACCGGGAAATGACCGCGATTTTTTAAAATTTTGTTAGAAAATGCATGAAAAAGTCATTGATCAAGAGATTAAGAAACTGAGTAACTAAATAAGACTTATAGAAATGCTTGATTAAAAAACTGAGTAACTAAATAAGACTTGTAGAAATGCTAGTACGATAAATGTAAAATACATCTTGTTTAACAATAACACTCTGTGATCTCATTTCGTTTACAAAATGTGAATGCTTATGACCGACTTCATTTCCAATCAGGCAGGCAGTGCAACTTCAAGTCATAAAATCGGTCGTCTATGAAATATGTTGTTTTTCAAAGGAAATAAGAAGACACGTATTTTACCGTTCCCAGAAAAAATACTTTTTCACAAAGTTATGAGTATTTTAATTTTAAGCTTCTTTTTTTAAAAATACAGCATTTATCTTTAAACTTTTATAACTTTAGACTCAATTAAGATATTTGATTTTTCTTTCCTGATTATGGTGAGGTTTATTAGCCGCTTTCAAAATCCTCCAGAAAATTTAAAAAATATTGAAAATTCCCAACATGGCGACGGTTTTTTTGAAAAAATTAAAGGACGATTTTGTTAAAAACCCTACCTTGTTTTTTGCCCACATTTTTTTGCTAAATTAGTACTCTTGAGATGAAAAAAATAGGTAAGTTTCATGCGGGCTAAATTACATTTGTAAACAGGAGAATTTTTTCTAATGAAATAGAATTTTCGAATTTTTCTTACAACTGGCGGCACGTACGAAAAAATATCAACAAAAAAGTTTTATGCTTTAAAAAAGTTCTACGCAAAAGACCTCTTAATGTTTTATGATATCTTGCATAGTTTGTGAGAAAAATTCGAAAATGTGATTTTCCAAAAACAGAAATTGTCCTGGACTCAAAAATGGTTTGGCCAACATAAAATTCGCTGGATGGTTTCCTGCTGTAAACATAAATTTTTAAAAAATATTTGATAAAATTAAAAAAATGGGTTTTTTGGTGAAATCGCCATTTTATGTTTGCAGAATTCAATTTAAAAAAAGAGATCGATTATATTAAAACACCTATCTTTTTAACTTTTCAAATATTTAATACGTGTCATTATACAATTTGCAATCCAAAGAAATCGTGTTGAAGTCTTCTTGAAGAATAATTAAAACTGACAATTATGTTTGTCAAATTTTGAGCATACAATTTAACAATTTATATAAAATTTTATGTATATAATTCTGTATATCAGTACATTGAATCAATCAAAATTTTGATATAGTTCTCTTTTTTAAGCAGCCTCTTCTAATGTTTTCGATTTACATTCCCTTGCCTATTATTGTAAGAAAAAGGAAATACTTATAGTCAACTTGATGTTTAATTCCTATAATATAAAGTAAGTGAGTGACAATTATTGTTAAACAGTTATAGCAAAAATTACTAATGAGTAAATAAATAATACAAATTCATGGTTGCTCATTAAAATAATTATTCACTTCGCTTTAGAAGGGCGTAATTTAGAGATTTAATAATAATGAAATGTGAATACTGCTGATTCGTTCACCACATGATTCATTAACCATTTTCACTAACTTTCATACAGTAATAATTAATTCACTCTACCAATTAATTTAGTAGAAAAATTTATTACTGAAGTCAAACTCAGTACTCGGTCTGAAGTGAATTAGCAGAATTTCACTGTTAGTCAGACTGAAAATTAGTAAAAATGGTTATCAAATCATTTGGTAAACAAATTGACACGGTTCCATTAGTCAAAAGTGATTATTACAAATTTAGAGAGTATACATAAATACATATTATGACCACAAATGTACATTTCAGTATTATTAGATCTGAAAATTACGCCCTTTTAAAGCGAAGTGAATAATTATTTTAGAAAACAACCATGAATTTGTACTATTTATTTACTCATTAGTAATTTTTCAATATAACTATTCAACAATTGTTCCACATTTATTTTATATTTACAGGAATCAAGTTAACTATAAATATTGACTTTGTCATAAAATATAAGGCTATGAGATGTAAATTAAAGAAATTAGAAGGTATTTTTTAAAAAGAAAACTATATTAAAATCTTGATTGTTTTAATGTACTTACATAGAATTATAGATGCAAAATTGTATACATTATATTTCATACTCAAATTGTTTACTCAAAATTTGATGAAAATGATTTTTAAATAATGTTTAAATACGTTTTCTTTGAATTGAAAATTGTATAATGAAGTGAATTAGAACTTCTATATACATACATATACATATTAAATATTAAGTTGCCTATAAATATTGACTTTTTCATCGAATATAAGGCAATGGGTTGCAAATTAAAGAAATTAGATGTTATTTAAAAAAGAAAACTATATTAAAATCTTGATTGTTTTAATGTACTTACGTAGAATTATAGACATAAAATTGTATATATTTGTTTCT
>JBAGKK010518544.1:0-13420 GCA_037177015.1 Euceroptres primus
TTTCTCGATCGCTGTCAGAGACCGTACGGATTACTGTGCAAACCTGAATCTTTACTGTCCGCATAGCAACCTTAGCTATTTTTTACACTTTTTCGATCACGAAGTAACTATCGCGGTGGGGACAGCGACCAGTGTGGTATTTTTTTCTCCGTGTACGCTTTATTTTTATTAAAAAAAGAAAAAGAAACGAGGTTCATGATGCAGGGATTTTCATGTCACGCAAGTACCAGACTCTGATATCAATTTAGGCCTGATGCGTGCGACAAAAGTTTTTTGACGCTTATAAAGCTTTTTGACGTGACAAAAACTACATTTTAGTGTATCATGTTAAGAGTGAATAACAAGAAATGCTCTCGTCGCACGTCTCAGGATTAAGGGGGGAGTCTCAAGTAAATTGCTATAAATGAAGTGATTTTCGAAAATTTTTTTTTAAAAAGTGTGTTGATAAAACTTTGTGAAGGTCTTATCATATATTTTCACATATTTTAAGAATAAAATACAGGGATTTACATGTTAATTAAGACGATTTAAACGTAAGTCACGTGGTTTGCTGCACCTAGTCTCAACGTTGACGGTGCTGATCAACGTGCAAGGTAGAGGGGTTTGCTTTTGATTCAGAACAAAAAATTAGAAATATTTAGATTCTTGATCAAATTTAACGCCGGATGAACCTAAAAAGTTTAAGAAAAATTCATAATTAATAATAATACGAGGCTCTTAAGCAAATGACACGATTTTTTCGAAAAATTTTCATATTTAATTATGTAATAAAATGGGTTAAAAATTTAATATAATTAAAAAATTCATCCGGTGGGGAATTCAGGGGTGTGACAGGGGCAATCCGATCTATCAATTATTATTTATTGAGTTATGTTGCACGTCAATTTGAAAAATGTGATTTCAAGAAAAACGCGATTAAAGTTTTCGCTTAGGGACCGTTCAAGTATTACGTAACTCTTTTGGTATATTCCTCTTTCAGTTTCACGGAAATCATATTTCCATCCTTCTCACAATCGCGTTACGTAATACTTGAACAGCCCCTTACCTGCTATCCTACCGACAGAGTGTCTAGACGCACGAACGTAAATGTGTCTTCAGCATTTAATACGCAGCAATGCGTTATGAAACTTATGTATTTACATTCTTAACATGTCAGAGCATTCATTTATGCAAAAAATCGATTTTTTGAAAATTTTACTTAAAACTCCCCCCTTAAATTGATATCATAGGTTGGTATTTACGAGACATGAAAATCCCTAAAATGTCAACCTCAAAAACTAATAATAATAAACTAAAAATAATACAGCTAAACATTTTTTTCAGTGAATCTTTTCAGTGAATATCATAAAAGAGTGACAAGTCTTTTGCGTAGAACTCTTTTAAAGAATCAAACTTTTCCGTTTGTATTTTTTCGTATCTGCCGTCAGTTCTGAGGAAAATTAGAAAATTCGATTTCATTTTTTTTTTAAACTATATTTACAAAAGTAGTTTGGCCCGCATGAAACTTACCTAATTCCTTCATCATATGAGTACCAATGAAGCAAGAAAATATAGGCAAAAAAAAATAAAAATGTTGTGTTTTTTAAAAAGAAGCTTAAAATTAAAATACTCATAACTTCGCGAAAATGTCTTTTTTCTCAAAACGGTAAAATACGTGTCTTACTTCCTTTGAAAAACAATATATTTCATAGACGACCGATTCTGTGACTTGAAGTTGCACTTCCTGTCTGATTTGAAATGATTCGGTCCAAGAAATATTTGGGAATACTTCAGAATAATTGGGAATATATTTCAACTGGGTGAGGGAGTGCTAGCATAAAAAAAATTTTTTCGTCACGTTAGCTAAACTTCTGAACATTTAAACGAACGAAATATGCTTTCCCAATTAAATTTTTTTCAAAAATATTTTCCCAACTACAAATAAAAATAAAGATTATAATATTTTTAAGAAACATAATTATTAATTTAATTTGTTAATAAATTCAGATTTTGAAAATAAATGATAAAAAATTAATAAAATACACATTTCATGGAAAAAGGCTTGGATTTTTCCAAAATACTTAAATCAAGTTAGTCGAAATAATTTTCTTTTCTGAATACTGTTTTTTACTTTTCAAAAGGGTTGAAAACTATAATTATTCTCAATTTTATTCGGGAATATGATGCGGATTTCGTCGCAGAGTGTTAAAATCGGATTTTAATCGTTCTCTTCGGATTCATGTTCAGGGGGTCCTAGACAAAAAAAAATGCAAGGTGCTGGCTGCTGATAGTGTGCGTTTACTTGGTGGTGGGGGTAGGGGTGAAAGTATTGAACGACGGTATCTCTTACGAATTAATCAGTTAATTTGCTACTTTCTACCAGGGGTCGTCCATATATTACGTAACGCTTGTCGTATATTCCTGTCTCTCGCAGATGCACGGGAATCATATTTCCTTCCTTTCACATTATTGTTACATACATGGACAATATATGGACGATCCCCTAAAATTAAATATATACTTTTTTACGGTATAATTAAATATATTTTAACCGATCTTAGTGGAAAACCCCGTAAAAAACTTATATCATTCCTTCGCAACAACCCTCAAGTATTAATTACACTGGTTTGCAAGGATCTTGCGACTGAGAAGCGACATAGTGTTTTCGATAGATTTTTTTCGCGCTGAACATGAATCCGAGGTCGAAAGTTGTCCATCACGTCAGATTTTTTAGAAAAGGGGCGTTGAAACCCAAAAAAATAGTGTTTTTGGCCATTTTTCGAAAATCACCGACATGAAACCCGACGTGCTAGAACCTTCGATCATGCCTAAAATCGAAGTCTGACATTTTTACTTTAAAACCATCAGGCCAAAAATTTGATCGCACATGATCTTGAAGCCCTATGCGCGTTTGTTTTTAGGGGTGTATATGCTCGAGCACGCATGAAATACAGATTTATACGGGTTGCCCAAAATAAAATAAAAAACGAACAAATCATATTTATAACTTTTATTTAAATGGACTGTAAAGCTTCCACCAGGCAACCCTTGAATAAATATACGCACAACGTGGCCTTGAAAAACAACTCTTAATTCACCCCATCACAGTTTCCAGAGTAAAAAAATTTTTTAAATTGTATCAGCACAAAACTCGTACAGAGACAAATCACAAAAACACTACCGACCTTCCCTTAAATAAATATATTAATAAGGCACCCTTTAAAAACAACCCTTGAGTCGATTAAATTACCTGATTTCAGTTTCTGGAGAAAAAATTCAAAAAACTGTATCAGCTCTAAATTCGTACAGACAAATGACAGAAACGCTACCGACCTTCCTTTGCATAAATAATTAAATATACCAATAAAGCTCCCTTTAAAAACAACCCTTAAATCGATTAAATTACCTCATCTCAGCATTGTGCGACCAGAGACACCTGAAGCTGACTGTGGAGAGCAGACCAGGCCATACGCCTTCTTTCCCGCTACTAACCAAGCGTAGACTGTCACAATGAATAGCTATTTGCTAAGCCACAAGCTGTCACAAACAAAGAAGAAGAAAATTCCCACAACTCACTGAGCCCCGGTCTGCTCTCCACAGCCAACTTTAGGCGCCTCTAGTCCGCTTCTGGTACTTAATACTTAAGGGTTGTTGCAAAGGGATGATATGAGTGTTTTAAGGGGTTTTGCACTAAGATCGGTTAAAATATATTCAATTATACCGTAAATAAAAAAATAAATATAATTTAATCATGAAATTTTACAACCAGATATAGTTTAAAAATTAAAATTCGACAACTTTTTTTCCCAAGCTCTAGGGGGTCTTCGTTTTTGCTTCGAAAAATTGTGTGCGCCCTTTCTCAATCCGGCGCCTCAAATATCGATTAAACACAATTTTTATTGAAATATTGAAATAGGTAATTATTTTGAATAGATATAAATTATTTTTCTATAATGATTTTTTCAGGAAGAAGAAAGATAATACTTTTTAAATTTAATCTTTCAAGATGTAGTTTTTTTTCTTATTTAAAAAAATTATATTTCGTACATACTCGTTTAATGTTTTTAAGGCCCCTTCCATATGCTTAGCCTCAAATTTGCACTGCGTGTTCAATTCGAAAGAAATGTTTTGCCTCAGTAATTGCATATGTCCAATTTTTAAAACCGAATCTAACAAGTTTGAAGACCAAACTTTGCTCACATGTGCGCTAGCAGCTGCATGCAATCTTCCTGGATAACCTGAAATGAGCAATTGTTAACTTTTCAAATTAAATATTTGAAATAATTTTTGTTTGCAATTTAAAATTGTAAAAAATTATATTTTGAAATATTGAAATATGTTTAAAGTATTGACGAATGTTATTCTTACTTTTTGAATCCACATTCTGGCAAATGCCCTCACACTCCTTCAAAATTGCTGCCCACGTTTTATTTTTCACACCTTGATTAATGTACTGTATGGTGTTTTCCATTTCAACCGCGACGAAAAATGAAATCATTTTATCCAACCCGGCCAAGCCCGGAGTGCCCATTGCTTTTAGTATCATAGAAAATACTTTATGACTGAGGAGCTCAGTCTGATTTTTCAGATCGTACCACGCGAGAGTATGTTCTATATAAACCGTATTCCTGCAATTAATATATTAGTAATATTATCGTTTTTAAATTAGAGTTAAAAATTTTAGCAAAAGGTTATAAATAACAAAAACTTGAAAATTCGGCTATTTATAAATTTAGAGAATTTACGCTTCATGCGATTTCTAATTTAAAAAGTACAAATAAATGTTTGACAAAAAAATTAAATGAATAAGTAGGAAGTTAAACGCTGCATGCAGTACCATCACAAAAGTGTTGATATTTCGATCAAAAAGACCAGAACACAGCTACGAAGTGTTCAAAAAATATTTTATGAATTTCGAAAAATTACTTAGGATCGGTGATTCGAATAAGTTCCTGCGCTAATCTGCCCATAAACGTTAGGGAATTGGAATCATTTGGTAGCATGTGAGTACTGAGTTTTTCATCCTGATAATAAGTCCATGTCTTTCCGGGTGTCCACGTGGAACCTCTGCATTCTTCTTCCACGGCATTGTTTATAATATACGTAACCTGGAAAGCAAACAATCATATTTTTCATTTCTATTTCAAAATATAATTTGCTATCAATATCTTATTAATGATGTACGAATGAAGTATGCTACCACATAACTGCATACGCGCCAAAATTAAAATTTTACAATACAATAAAAAAGTTTCCAAAAATTGAAACTTGAATTTAAGGAAAAACTAAAAATGTGCTCTTGAAATATCGGGGAACCGCGGGAACCATGAATTGTATCAAATTTTATTTTTAACTTTGGACGGTGATTAAGTATCGAATTTCAATTCGAAAATGTTGACGAAAGACTCCGCAAATTATTTTAATTTTAAACAGTAAAAGTCAATTTCAATAAAACTTACTTCCTCATGCCAAACTTTCAAACTGTTGATGTTTATGTAATCCTGAATATATTGAAACGACTTTCGATATCCGTCCATTACTGTTGCCAAGTTTTGTAATTTGTTAATTAGTTGATTCTGTAAAATTTAGTAAATGACCTATTCGCTGTGAAATTTTATTTTCCAATATTTAAATGATCCTTTATGAAACGAATTTCGACTTAACATATTTAAAATTACAATGCAGATAGCATCTTAAAAGTACCCTTGATTTTGCGTCAAAGATCAGGCTTTTGTGTAAAGCCAGTGTAACTTTCTTCACCAATTCTTGACGAATACCGTCTTCCAAAAGACGATGAGAATCCACTCTCAAAATACCTAAAGAAACACTTCTCAATGACAATATTCCTTTCGTGAATACTGATACTGCATACGTTAATTCTGCCATCTAAAGGATAAACCTCGAATTAATTCGTTAAAAAAATATTAAAAGTCAACGAAAACAATACCGACTGCATTTACCTTCAGTCTTTCATCCAATTGCGCATAATCTTTGATTTTGCCCTTATACAACTTAGTGGGAATTTCACTAAAAAAGTTTGTCTCGAGATGTACAATACGTGCCAAAATACCAAAAACTGTTTCGGGAATTATTTGCAGAACTCGCCTGGCATAACCTTCTAATTCTCTACTGTAGTACTGAGAAACTGAAGACAAATCTGCGTTCCGAGCTTGATTTACTCTCAGAAGCGGCATTTCCAAAGCTGAGGCCATCTGAAAAATTATTTTAATTAATAATTACTAATGCTCAAAAGAAACTAAAAATAGGGTTTTTTATGAGCTCTCTGTATCATCAATAAATCTTGGCACCCTAAACACAATTCATAACCGAATATAGAGCAAAATCTGAGATATGGCCCCTCACTCTCCTGCGAAATGCCCTATTATATAAAATAATCTAACAAATCTTGTTCAACTCACTGTTGACACAATGACATTTATAAGACATTTATTTATCATAACTTATTTGCGGAATTTTAAAAATGTTGTGTCGGTGGATATTCTACCTGAAACCCCTTAATAACATTTATCATAAGTATACTTATTTTTAAAGTCCCCTATTTCTGTGCAAATACTTAATAAAGTGAAGAGAATTTTTTCAGCATTATCTCAAAAAAGTTCTTTTTTTTTGTTTTTCTCGTTTACTAATCAATTTAGATGGCTCAACTTTTTGCAGGTAGTGTATTTGCATGAATTTTCTTTATGCCTACAGTTTGAAACAAATTGTTTCACCCATTTTTCAGATAATTCAAAAGACCCACTATAATCCACTTTCTCCTAGATATAAAATAAAAATACAAAAACTTCACCTTTAAAAAGAGGGCTTTCAGTTTAATCACAGTCATTGGATTTGCTTTAATGCTGTCCTGCATAATTGGTATAAAAGACTCCATAATATTCCAGGCATAACAACAATCCGTCACAATATTTAAAGCTATCATCGTGTCCTCTGTGACTGTGCTTGTACGTAACATATTATGTAAAATCTCGCGCGTGTTATTCAAATGCTGAGATATATGCAAATTATTTTCCAACTGATGAAATTCTAAAAAAAAAATTTCAAATTCAGGTGGAGAACATGTCAACAATTCAGCTATAAATTAAAAAAGATTTTCATTTGAACCTTGAACTTCTTCTAAGGCTTGCAATAATTGCGGTATCTTTCGTCCATCCTCCTCTTGCAAGGTATCGACGTGTTTACTGATTTCTTTGAACCAAGCTTCCAAACATTGATTTTTCTCTACACCGTCGAATAGTTTTTGCCCTCCAAAAACTTCAGAAAGTCCTCTTATACGCTCTGCACAAGTTTCTTTACTTTTCAGCCACTTTGCTTCTTTGTCGTTTAACAGCTGCGAAGAAAAATGCGATAGATTATTTTGAAAATTTATTTTCTTTTAAATTTTTTTTATTTAAATTTCTTTTTAAATGTTCTAAGATCCCAAGATTCTAAAGACTGAGTTAAGGTAAAAGGAGGTGGGTCAGTAACAGGATTATACTTATACTGTTAGAAAAATCGTCGCAAAATTTAATATCCTGTGAGTAAAGTAATTGCATACCGAAGCAAAAAAAAAAAAGTAATTGCATATCGAAGCAAAATTTAATATCCTGTGTGTAAAGTAAGTGCATACCGTCAATTAAATTTAATACACATGTATATTAAATCTAATATAAATTTATTAAGTTTAATAAATTTATATTAGATCTAATATACATGTGGAATAAAAATACAGAATGTATATTAAATCTACTAATATAAATTTATTAAGTTTAATATATCATGGCCTTAGAAACAAAGGGTTCTATCAAACTTTTTTGTCGAAATTGAGATTTTAACATCAATAAATAATTCGAGTCATTCTGCACAAGTCAAATTAATCAAAATTTCAGTATAGTTTCTTAAAAATTAAAAATATTTTTTATTTCATTTTAACCTTATTTAGCCTACTTTTTATAAAAAAAAAACAATTGAAGTCTACCTTATTAGAGAATAGAGCCCGTACAGAGCCCAAAAGTTCGTCACGATTCTTCACGATTTGTCATAATTTTGAGCTAAAAAGTTCCATCTTGAAAATCTGCAATTTATTATAGAACACTCGGAGTATTTTTAGGCTTAAATTTTTTATAAATTCTCTAATCATTCTATTAGGAAATCGATTTAAAAAGTTGTTTTTCCTGTATATTAAACTTAATAAATTTATATTAGATTTATTATACATGTGTGTTAAATTTAATACAGATTCGTATATTAAATTTAATTGACAGTATGTGCAAATGACCTTTGTTAGTTACTTTAAAAAATTTACGGTCTACAAATTTGGAATGCATGATAAAAGGTTTTTTAAAGAGATTTTAATACAAAGTATAATTTTTTTGCACTTTAACACTAAGAAGAGAATTATAAAATCGCATATACGTATACATACGTGTATGCGCAAATGCCTACTGCGCAACTTCAATTTCCCCTTCGAGCGACCTCCAATTCTGAACATCTCCCCCCGAAAAGTTCAGAAGTTAGAGGTCTGGCTTTATTGGATTTGAATTATTGAAATAATGAAATAAAAATTATTACCGCCTTATATAATTGTTTAACTTCGTGTTCGATTTGTGCTGTACTTAGAAGAAGCAGAAGACCGTTATCTGCAGAATATTTGCTTTCTTGTATCACCAACTGACGTAGACTTCGAGACTTTTTTGTGTCATCCAGGAGAAATGTAGGAACAGCAGTGTGCAGAAGTATCCAATGCAGTGTCACATTAAAGTCTCGGACTAACTTTATCACCGATCCTAACGTACTCTCGTCCAAAGTTATCTTTGTCTTTACTTCTTCGGTTTTACGAATTTGTTTCTTGAAGTAAATGGAAAAAAAACAATGAAATAACGAAATTACAATTCCTTTAAATTCCAAAAATTTCTATGACATAATTTAACTGGATTCAAAATGATTTGAAGTGAATTTATGTGAATTCGCCATATTCCAGTTTAGAATACAACGGAAATTAATTGAATTGAACGAAATTTAACAAAATTCATCGAAAATTAATACAAAAGATAACAGAATATTTATCAGAATTTAATGGAAATTAATTGAATTCAACGGAAGTAAACTGAATTCAATAGAATGTAACAGGTGTCAACGGAAGTTGACAGAATTCAACGAAATTTTCTAGAATTTATAGGAGTTAACAGAATTCAATAAAATACAGCTAAATACAAATTAATGGAACTGAATTATAAGTGAAGTCAACTGAATTCAACTCAATCCCATTAAATTCAAGAGAAAAATATAACTTATTCTGTAACTCAGAGATATTCGACTAACTAAAATAAAAAACGGAATTTAACATAATTCATCAAAATTTAGTGGAGTTGTACAAAATTCACTAGAGATCAATGAAATTCAGCGAAATTCAATAAAAATCATTGGAAACCAAATGAATTGAATTATATGGAAAGAATGAGATTATTAAGATGTGATTACTCATATATAACTTAATTTTAGCCGGTTAGTTTTAAAGCTCAAATTATACAGTTTCCCACAAAAATAATTTCAAAAAGTACCTACATGTCAGATTTAGAAAAATATTAAATTTTTAAAACTCCTGACATTTTGAGCCCCAATATAAATCTCTGAGTTGAAAATTGACTGAATGGCATATGTTTGCAGTTGGAAGTTTGAAAAGTGGTTATTCAGATTTTCAAATATTCTACTTTTGAAATCACCCAATCAGTCAATTTTCCACTTAGGCAGTTGGATTTAGGGGAAAGTGGTCCACAGATGTTCATGGTGCTCAGAAAATCATTTAAAGTTGTTTAATAATTATTCAGTGAAATACAGTTTATTCATTAGTAGTCTATATATTTAGGGTTTTTCCTATTTAAATCAAGTTTTAATTAAATCCTTCTTTTAAAAACACAAGAACGAAAATGTGATTTTGCGGTTATTTGAGTTTTTGGATGTGGTTAAGGTTATGAGCAGTTCGTCAAAAAATCGCCATAACAAGAATTAATGATTTAAAAATTAAGTAAATCAATTGAAAAATATACTTTAAAACTTGTAGAGTATATATAAAAATACCGAATAGCGACAGTTCTTTTTTAACGCTCTTTTTGATAAATATAAAATTCGGTGACTCCCTGTGCACCACTTCTTAGCAAACAGCATGCGTTTTTATAAAATACAAATTATTAATTTTCTTCGATGTCCCTAGCAAACAATACTTTGTTGTTTATTTTAATTACACAAAAGATTATACGTCAAATTGGAGCTTGAAAAAATCCGACTCTCTGTGGCCCAATCTCCCCTATATAAAATTCTGAGGACTCAAAACGGTTTAAAGTTTCTTCTTTAGTCTGAAAAAATTTAACGATTCATTTTTTGCCAAATGAAAAGAGATTATGGGGTAAGTGATCCAAAAAAAAAACATTTTGTTGTTTTTTTAGAAACCTTATTAAACATATGCAGTAGGGTGGGCCGTAAAACAAAAACTTTTGAAAATCAAAGTCTAATAGCGAAAAAAAGTTGCTGCTCAAAAGCTTTACAAATTGAATGTCAAAGAATAATAGACTTTCTGGCCAACCCAACATTTTTTATGAATTTAAAGGTTTCAAAAGTGGACCTAGTGAGGAAAACCGAAAAAAAGTCGATTAGTCCCATTTAAAAAATACAAAAACGGTCCAATAAATCGTACACTCTGAAGCCTGTAGTTAATTCATGGTAATATTATACCTACATTACTGCTACTTACATAAGGAGGGGTTTCATTAAGGGGATCTTGTTTACCTAGTTAAGCCCTAATCATAAGACTTTACATAAATTTTCTGTTTCACAAAACAGAAAGTGAGTTGTCTGAATGACAAAAATGTCTGAAAGTGTCTTCATATCGAAAACAGGAACTGAAGTCAGATATAAAAAACTGGTCTTTCTCGTTTTTCTCGGTAACTATTGATCGTAACGAAAAAAAAACAGGAATAAAAACTGTTCCTTCTCTTAAAATCTACAGCTTTTGTATAAAGAGTTTTTCCGGCAACTCAATTTTTTCTCAGATAATTTAAAAATACGAACTGAGAAACACGAATACAAAATGACTATTTTTTCCGTTCAATTGGACCAATATAATGCACGAATAGGAAAGGAAAACGAAATCTGTGTGGCGCCGAGAAGCGGCCTTATTGCAACCCCTCCTTTGAGCATTATTTCTTACTTCCATTGCTTGACCATATTTTTGAGAAATGATCTTAATGTTGTTGCTCTCAAGTGTGTTATTTAAAGCCGAACGAGCAGCTTTGTAGGGAACCCACCAATCCCAAAGATCTATTACAATTCCCATGTAAACACTTATAACCCAAGTATCCGGAAAAAATCTGTCCACTATTTCTCTCATAATTGCAGTTTGATTGTGCAATACAGACGGTTTGAATGACAATATTATGACCAGCATTGTTGCTTGATTCGCCAGTGCAACGCTCCGATGTTCTGGATGGGGAAATGCAACACTTTGGTTGTAAAGTTCGTCGGATCTCAAGCGTGCAATTACAAGATCGATGAAAGAAGAATTGATAGGCACTCTCCTGGAATTGGAAGACTTTAAATTTAATTACGATTTTTTTAATCCCGTAGAGCGGGGCTATTCTCACATCGTGGGGCTAAAAGGTACAACTCACATTAAATGAATTTTTCAATACAATAATGTGAATAAAAATAATTATCTCCTGGAGTATGAGGTTCAGTAGGATTTCTACTTCATCGAGGATGAGGATGGAAATTTATGCGACCTCTGTAAAAGTATTGAAAAATGTTTTAATATCTGGGTGCATTTTAGAAAATTGATTAGTCCTCCAACCTTTGTAACAGTTCAATAGTTTAAAAGCAATTAAAAATTCTCGGTTGACCATGTTTTTCTTCCAAATTTAAGTGATAAAAGGAATCCTTTTTCTTACTATGCGAGCCTGTGCTTTCATCAATTAGTTGAAAAGTGAAATATGAAAATATGAAGGTCGGCGGTACGATTTGGCTGGTTTAGCCAGTCACTTATCAGAAACCTAACTTAAGCTTTCAGTTACGATAGTTTCGATTTTACGGCTCAGTCAACAATATCATGTCTTCTTGCTGCATTTTATCAACAATTATAAGAGAAAATGATAAATAAATATAAAAACTTGTGAAAAAACAGAAAAAATAGTGAATGGTAAGTAATTATAGTATTCTTCAAGTTTTTTCTGCATGGGATCATACCAAATGTTTATACTAGTAATATTTATAATAAATAATATTAATATTTCACCCAAGACGTCCTTGGGTAGACGTTAAACGAATTATCTCGTGAACGTACATATTGCCTCTAATTATTATTCTAATTTATAGGTATTTCTGTTATGGACATGTACTAAGGTGACCACGTGACCAAAATGTCGGTAATTTATATTCCCCGAGTTTTCTCGTAAATTATTAATTTAAATGAATTTTCAAGAAAAGCCAGAGGTGCGGAAATAGTCCACATACCTCTGGATTCTCTTGAGAATGCATTTAAGTTAAAAATTTGGGAGAAAACTCGGGGAATATTAATTACCGACATCTTGGTCACGTTATCACCTTGGTACATACCCTTAAAAACCGCTGTCAAGAAGTTTGGGTACGTTCATTATATGGTGTATTTCAATTGTGATTATTTCATAAACACTGAGCTTCCTCATAGAGGAAATATACGTCATATTTCGTAAGAGTAGTCAATATCAACAAATTTTCAAAATTAAGAAAGTTTTCATCTTTCAAACGTTAGATAAATGTACAAATTTTTCCATATTCATATTTAAACTTATTCATAGAAGTTTTTTAAATATATCAATCAATTTGTATCATCAAAGTGAACAAATTATGTTCTTACAATATAATTGTATCACTAAAATTTTTAAAAAATACTGAAAAACAAAAAACTAAAAAATCAAAAAATGTTCTCAGAGTAAAATTTTGTTTTTATAAATCGTTATAATCATTTTATCAGATTATATATAATAAATACCACCCCTTGCTTTAAAAAATTTGGTTTATAGTCTTCTATTACTTTCAAATCTGTGATAAAAATTATTGAAAATTTCGAATTTTTCGACTTTAGTTTTTGAAATATCAAAAAATTGACTAAATCAACCTATATCTTTTGCATTAACAAAAGGTGTATTTCATAAAACTCTAAGTATAAAAATTTTTTTCATTAATATAATCAAAATTGAAAAAAATTTACATCTAAAACGATTTTTGAGAAAATTTCAAAATTAAAAAAAAATTTCTCCTTATCTGATCCGACTGTAAACTTTATCAATTGTGGGCATCGTTTGACACTACAATCCCATCAAATTTCGTGACCCTAGTATTAGAGATTATAAAGAATAAGAACGTGCAGGATGAAAAAGGCAGGGATGAGGAAGATTTTGCTCGATCGGTTTGAGTT
>JBAGKK010518555.1:0-13417 GCA_037177015.1 Euceroptres primus
TCGTATTGTTACCTCACCCCACCTCCACTCTAACCAAGAAGCTGTGAATCAAACTGCGCATGCGTAGTATTTAAATGGGGGATTCCCCTCACATCACTATAGCCCACCATTTTCTAATCTAGAATCCGAGTTCTAGAATACTCTGTTTGAAAATAAAACTGCGCATGCGCGTTTACATTATTAGTGATAATCTAATGTACTGACTAAATTCACAGTGGCGCCATCTGTATTGAATAGCTATTTAACCTAATTTGATTGATAAGGTGGGTAAAATGATAATATAAAAAATTACCGACCTATCTGTTTTACCCACTGATGGTCACATGGCTACCTACCTTACCGACCTATAGTAAAATGATAATATAAAAAATTGCCGACCTATATGTTTTACCGACTGGTGGTCACATGGCTACCTACCTTACCGACCTATAGTAAAATGATAATATAAAAAATTACCGACCTTTCTGTTTTGCCGACTGGTGGTAATATAGTTCTCTACATTACTGACCTATAGTAAAATGATAATATAAAAATTACCGACCTATCTGTTTCACCGACTGATGGTCCAATGTTATATCAGCAGAAATCTGCATAACCAACCTCACTGTTTTACCGACCGACGGTAACTTAGCACAGAACAAAACCCTTCAGTGGCGAGTGGGGCCATCTGTTGGTATCGGCAACTAGCGACGGTGGCGCCATCTCTCGGATTTTGGTCTAGCAGACCCCTTGACGTTGGCGACATCTCTCGGAATTTGGTCTAGCAGCCCCCTTGACGGTGGCGCCATCTCTCGGAATTTGGTCTAGCAGCCCACTCTGTTTTACCGACCGACGGTAACTTAGCACGGGCTCGATCCCTCTTAGCTAGTGGCGCCATCTGTTGGTGTTGGCAACTAGCGACGGTGGCGCCATTTCTCGGAATTTGGGCTCGTAGCCCTGTTGCTATACTACTTTTATATTCAGGAAATAACCTTTAAAAAAGAATTCCTTTTCATTGATTTATTGTCATCGTGTCCTACGACCATTTTATGATATCTTGAATAAAGTTAGTCGTTTTGTATTTTAAGGGCTGGAGATTGTAAACTATCATGTTGGTTAAAAAGGTTTAAAAAGGCCATAAATAAATTCTAAATACGTTTCTTGATCTTGTTCTCTACAGTTTTCGTCATATTTCAGATGCATACTAACAGAAAAAACTTTCTTTAATCAAATTTAATATATTTTTATTGTACAAAAATTATTAGGTAACTGTGGTAATTATTGGATTAACATTGCTCTGAGGGTACTAGTATTTCCCACTGCAAACTGTCTAAACATCTGAATCCATGGATTAAAAGTTTGTCTAGGTATAAATCCTTGATTGCGAGGTTGGAATCTAGGTCTACAATTTTGTTGGTTTTGTGAGGATTTAGGAAGAAAAGGAAACCTCCAAGGATTGAATGGGTTACGATTTCCAAAACGATGTCTTTGGTTTTAGAAATTATTTCCCTGGTTTTGATGGTCCTGATTCAAATTTTTCCCATTCTGGATATTCCCGTTGTTTATTTTCCGTAACTTGTAATATCTGACCTCTAATTTTAGATTTAATTAACTCTGATTCTCACTCTTTTCCTAAATCTTCTAATTCCTCAATTGTATTAAAATCGTTCCGTTTAATATACATCTTATATTCTATCCTTAAATTTTCGTAAGTTATACGAAGTTCCCATTTCAACCCTTTACGAGGGTGTAACTTCGTGAACAGCTGCCTAATTTCGGTAAGAAAAGAATGTATATCTTGATCTTTTTTTTTGGTTACAAAATTTAATCTTTTGTCTAATTTCCTCGGAAACTTGCTCATATACCGAGATAAAAAATCTTCTTTGAAATCAGACAAAGTTCGTCACTTTCTTCGTGAAACTTGACACCACTCGAGCGCTTTGTCAGCTAGAATCGCGTCAAGATTTTCTAATATGTCGATGTCCTATAACCCCTTTGAAACCTATTGAGATTCTCAAGGAAATGTGCAGGACATTATTATTTTTAAATTTGAAGGACCAGTTGCTCATAATTTGTAATGGTGTTTGCACCATCCCGAAAGGAAACTTCGCGGCTGGTAACGACCTTCTGTTATTTTGTCTCGTATGAGTGTCTCTGACATTTTAAAATTCACTTCCACTGATTGTCTCGGTTTCAGTTCGATACGATCTAGTTTTACTTGTTTTATTAAAGTTGGAACGTGTTGGTTCGTCCCCTCTAAATTTGAAATTGTTGTTTAAACCTGTTTCTAAATAAACCGTTGGTTGCGTATTCCTAAATTCACTTTGTTTATTTTGAGTTGTTCCCTCCAAATTAATCGCTGTTAACGAGGGAATAATATATATCGTACGCGTCATATTTCTTTGTTCGAAAGAACTATGTGCTCTCGGTTCATCATTTATCTTTTCATGTAACCGACGCTTAGTTTCTTGTAACTTGAAAAATTTTTCCTTTTGTCTACTCCAAAATTCATTATATTCTAAAAGCTCATCTACTTCCATTAGAAAACGTTCATTGTTATCCAAATTCGAATCTACTCTAAATGTAGAATTATCTCTTATTCATTTGTTATTAATTTTTTGTATATTCCCTTACTCGTGTTCTTTATTTAATTTATTAGACAGTTGCGGACTAGTTACTCCGGGATGTCCTGCAACTGATAGACGCTCTAAATCATTTTTAAAATTTTGGTGCCACTGGCTAAGTGTGTTGGAACAACCTCCACATTTGATTTCGAATCTTCTAGATGCGTTACTAAATACCGCCTGCCTAATAACATCTTCCTAGGTCGATGCTAATTCTTCTTCTAATGTCAGCTTATTATTCTGATTCCGTATTTTCCGGTTAACATTAACTACTAGGTTTGCATTTTAACTTTCCCCGATCTTAATTTCATGTGTATCAATGAACCTCGATTTTTAATCTATTAATAAGAATATGTAGCTGATATCTCTCAACTCAGTTGTCAGTTCGCACTTATTATTTTTTCCTTGCCACTCTTGGACGTCGGACGTCACGAAAGAGTCTGCTGGGACCCCATGGGGTAGGGATGGTTCCTAATGGAACGTATGACGAGCATTCAAACTCGCATTATTTCTATTTTGCTGATTTCGAATTCTTCTCGAACTTTTCGTTGCGGATCTACAGTCGCGAAAAATCCGAAAATGCGGTGTTTTAGGCGAGGAGAGCACGTGGGCTGAGCTGACGTTTGGACTTGAGGTGCATTGCGTATACCTCTCCCACTTTCCCCTCGCTTTCAAGTGGCAAGATGGCAGCGTGCGCACTAAAATCGCAAAATTCGCGCAAAAAAGCTATTGTCTTCTCTCTCTGATGGCGCACAGTGGGGCAAAAAAGGTGCCTGTGGACAAATCGATTTTCAGCTTACAATTTTTATCCGATTTGCAATTTTTCTAAAAATAAAAGTCTATGAAATCGTGCATTGTTTCACGGTTTGACCTTTCAGGAAAGTTTCTTAACAAATTTTTTATTTAACGAACAAAAAAAAATTTTTTTTTGGTTTTTTCATAGCTGCCATTTTGTTGGAGATTTTCTGTCCTGCCTACAAATGGCCAGAGTTGAGGAAGAAACTCATTAAAAATGTCGTCCAGAAGTGTTAACTGAATATAACATTTTTTCAGATTGTTGTAAACAAATTAGTGACCAAAAGTTAGAACTTCTCTATTTGCGATAATGAAATGCTTTTGCATTTTTTGAAGGAGATGGAAGTAAAAGAATGTTTATTTAAAATTAGAAGAAGTTAAACATAAATTATTAATTGTCCTAGCAATTTAATGAACAAAATTCTATTTACCAATAGAAATATTTCGTTTTTTTTTAGCAGAATCAAGTTCTAGTATCTTTTATTTTGTCCTGCTGAATCCAAATCCAAAGTCACAAATATCAGATTGGCTCGTGTTTTAACCCTAACCTTAAAAAACACCCGTAAAAAGGCGGTTTTCCGTCAAATTCGAAAAAAAAGAAAGTGGTTTGACCGTCAGACCAGAGCAGTGTATTATTATTTATTTTGACCCGCTGAATCCGAATCCGAAGTCACAAATATCAGATTGGCTCGTGTTTTAAACCTAACCTCAAAAAACACCCGTAAAAAGGCGGTTTTCCGCCAAATTCGAAAAAAAAGAAAGTGGTTTGACCGTCAGACCAGAGCAGTGTATCCTTATGTATTTTGACTCGCTGTATCCGAATCCGAAGTCAAAAATATTAGATTGGATCGTGTTTTAACCCTAACCTCAAAAAACACCGTAAAAAGGCGGTTTTCCGCCAAATTCGAAAAAAAATAAGAAGCGGCTTGCCCGACGGACCAGAGCAGTGTATTCTTATTTATTTTGACCTGCTGAATCGGAATCCGAAGTCACAAATATCAGATTGGCTCGTGTTTTAACCCTAACCTCAAAAAACACCCGTAAAAAGGCGGTTTTACGCCAAATTCGAAAAAAAAGAAAGTGGTATAACCGGCAGACCAGAGCAGTGTATCCTTATGTATTTTGACTCGACGAATCCGAATCCGAAGTCAGAAATGTCAGATTAGCTCGTGTTTCATCCCTAACCTCAAAGAACACCCGTAAAAAGCCGGGTTTTCGCCAAATTCGAATGGAGTTGATAATAATGTAGGTTTCTAAGTTTCTGCGTCATGGCCATCGAGTGGCCTCAGTCTCGATGGTATGCCGTTGAAGAGTAGAAACCCATCAACAAGCTGACATCATATTTCGATTCGAATTTGGCGGAAAACCGGCTTTTTACGGGTGCTTTTTGAGGTCAGGGATTAAACACGAGCCGATCTGACATTTCTGTCTTAAAATTTGGTTTCATCGGGGCAAAATACACAAGGATACACTGCTCTGGTATATCAGACAGACCACTTTCTTTTTTTTCGAATTTGGCGGAAAATCGCCTTTTTACGGGTGTTTTTTTGAGGTTAGGGTTAAAACACAGATTCGGATTCAGGGGGTCATAATACATAAGGATACACTGCTCTAGACCTCCGGGCAGACTACTTTCTTTTTTCTTTTTGGAATTTGGCGATAAACCGCCTTTTTTAGGGTTTTCTTAAGGTTAGGATTAAAACACGAGCCAATCTGATATTTCTGACTTCGGATTCGGATACAGCGGGTCAAAATACATAAAGACACACTGCTCTGGTCTGCCGGTCAGACCACTTTTTTTTTTGTGGGGCTGTGTAATAAATGACCATCAATGAAAGTTGTGTTGTTGATTATGCCAAAAAAATGTTTAACATACATACTGAAAAATGTTAAAATGATTCATTTGTTTATTAAATTTGTTTAAATAATGAACAATTGTTATTGAAAAACATGACCGCATTATGCATTTGTTTATTAAATTTGTTTAAATAATACAAAATTGTTGTCTAATAGCACATTATTACAGCGGAGGAACATTGGAAAGTTACGAACACTTAATTCTGCTAGAACAAACAAAATGTTTCTATTGAAAAATGGCCTCATTAGAATTTGTTTAATAAATTGTTATCAGCAATTAATAATTCATGTTTAACTTCTCTTAATTTTAAATAAGCATTCTTTTACTTCCATCTCCTTTAAAATATATAGGTCAAAAGTACTTCATTATCGCAAATAGAGAAGATATAACTTTTGTTCACTAATTTGTTTACAGCAATCCGAAAAACTTTTTTATGCAGTTAACACTGCTGGACGACATTTCTTAGAAGTTTCTGCTTCGACTCTGGCCGTTTGTAGTCAGGTCAGAAAATTGCCAACAAAATGGCAGCCATGAAAAAACCAAAAAAAAATTTTTTTCGTTTTGTCTTTATGTAAAAAATTTTTCAAGAAACTTTCCTGAAAGGTCGGACCGTAAAACAATGCACAATTTCATAGACTTTTAGTTTTAAAAAAATTTCAAATTGGGTAGCAATTGTGGGCTGAAAATTGATTTGTCCACAGGCACCTTTTTTGCCCCACTGTGTGGCGTTCCACTGGAACGCAATCACCAAGTGGTTTGATAAAATATCTCGTAAAATTTCACTGATTTTAGCATATTTCTTTAAATTTAACGGTAAATTTAATTGCCTCTGATTCATCTTTTTAAAAATATAACTTTATTTTTAAATAATCCTTTATTTTTAACCTGAAATCACGATTTTTTCTAACTTCGTAATAACGGTTATGGATTTCAAACTAATTTCAAACCGATATTTCTGTTTTTCCCTCCCGAATTTGCGGTTTTTACTTACTTTTAATTATTCTAATTTCATTTTTCTAAACCACTGTTTCATTTTTTTATGATAACGTGTTTTTTCACTACGATTTTACCTTTACTCCTACACAATGACATGTTTTTTTCCCTGAAATTATGGTTTTAATTTTTAGAAATTTCTTTTAATTTTTCCGAAATCACGGTTTACTTTATTTAACCCTAAAACGGCCTTTTTCTAAATCACTTCACTCGCGAAATCTACTTTGTCTCGGAGCATGGAGTTGTATACAAAATATAATCATAAATACACCAACCTGGCACACAAAATATTCAGAGCGTCACATGTAATCTTAAAATTTGTGTAACTGTCGAATTTCTACTCTCCCAACTCTCAGCTTCATGTGAGTTTCGGGAAAATTGTGGGTTTTTGATGTTGGGCGTCAAATATAGCGGAATAGCTATACTGAGGATGCATTTTGGTATATGGATCTCTAAGAGAAAGGGTGAAGTCAATAAAAGAGTCTGAAAGCCTTTAAATTAATTTATTCACTTACGATGCGTAGAGCTACAATTGTTCTCCTCCTTGGAGAACTATAACATTTACAGAAATTAAAAAAATCTAAATCATATTTTCACGGGAAACAGAAAAAATATTTTTAATAAACCTAACAAATATATATTAGGTTTTCTTCACATATTCACTTTTTATTTTGAGAATATATTCGAGCGTGCAGCGCGAGACTCGTGATGAGAATTTATTCCTCAAAATCGAAGTAACTTTAAGAAAATTAAGTTCTCATTCACAGCACAAGTCGAGGGGCTATTCACTTTCGAATCGCACAGAGTATGTCTTCCTTACTCTTTCGACTCTGCACCGTTCATCTGTTGTCTTTTTCTTCCAACTTTTTCGCTTACTCTTATTGGGAGTCAGTGACGTTAGTGCTGGTTAGCGCACGAGTCAGTGCGAAATAAGGGAAATAAGGTAAATCAACAGTAAATAAGACGCTCGTCTGATTCGAGAGTGAACAGCCCCTCGGCACATGTCAAGTGCTGAAAGCACTTGACTGCTCGAAAGGTGACAAACATTCCGTACGCCGTAGGCGTGCTCAAATTTGCGCGCCATAAGGACCTCGCGCGAAGCGCGATGAGCATTCCGCGTACCCCAGGCCAAGAAAATAAGTAAATATTCAATAATTGACGAGTAATCATAAAAAAATATTTACTTGTGTAATAGAAATTTTTCGGAAACCAAAAGTACAAGATTCGTCGATCGCTTTCTATTACCATCGTGTTTAAGCTCAGATTTCATTGCATATACATATTAAAATTTTTAACCCGAAACGGCGGTCCCTTGCAGGGAGTATATGCGATGAAATCTGAGATTAAACACAATGACAATTGAACGCGCTCGACAAATCTGGTACTTTTGGTTTCCGAAAAATTTCTACTACACGAGTAAATATTTTGTATGATTACCTGACAATTATTGAATATTTATTTATTTTCTTGGTCTAGATTTAAAGAGTAGGATTTACTCTTGATTTTATGATTTTGCCAAATTTTTGGGAACACTTTCCTAGATTTGGCGAAGAGTTGAAGGTAAGATTTCAAAATGATGGCTTTGCTGAAAAACCGCTGACTTTGAAGTCAAATATTTTTCGACTTGTTTATTAAAATGATTTAGATATAAGCGCATTTCACGCAGAATTTTCTAAACTTTCAAAAAGTCCATGTTTGAAAGTCGGAGACTCAATTTCTGCACAGATTTTCTGCATTGAAATGAAGCATGCTTTTTCAAACGGTCAATCCAAATGTACCCAAACTTTCTGTCGGGAGTGTAAGAAATTTTGTATTTAACCTAAATATTATATAAAAAACAGTGCACGTCTAAAGTGAAACATTTTTTTTTAGTTTGTTGAACAAATAAAAAAATAACAATTAATTTTTAAGAACAAAAACGGACGATTCACGCGCAATTCTAATAACTTTCATAAAAATAAGAAAATTAAAATAGGATAAAAATTGTAGTCTAAAAATCATTTTGTCCAAGGGCATGTTTTTGCCGCCACTGCTGGCAGATCCGATGATCTAATTCGACTCGACCCGGGAACTTCGAGTTCGGAGTTCAGCTAGATCCGATCCCAAAGTTTTCAGGTCGAATCTGCCGCAGGTCCGAACCAAAATTATCTGATCGGATATGCTAATATAAACTGCTAGACTCGAATCCGAAAAAATCGGGCCGTGTTGGATTCTTGTACATGCCTACTAGGGAATGTCGACAGTGGTAAAAATCATTCTATAATTTTTTATAAAATTGATATTATTTTTACGTCACGTTCTGGCAAAATGTCACGGTCTTTGCTTTTTGTTTCCACCATTTTATATCGTGTTAAAAGCCTGCTGACTCATTCTGTGCTATTGTTTGTAGACAATAATACTAAAATGACTACTATAAACGCGAAATTACTACAATCATTTGTCAAAAATAGTTTTAACTAGTCAAACCGCGAAATAATTAAGTTCTTTTGTAAAAACCCGAAGATTTTTTTAATTCCATCTTATTTTGTGTTTTAACTGAAAATATCAGTTAAAACTAGATTGACCCAATTGTGCTTTTGAAAGAACTAGTTTTACCTGCACTATTCAGTGAAAACCCGAAATACTGAGTTTGCAACTGTAAGCGCTTGCGCCGCTTTATATGCCTAATAGAAGAACATACTTTATAATAGCGATCGCTTACGTCTAGTGCGAATGTCCTGTGCAATAATAACACAGGCCCACAAAAAAAAAAACGTTGACTGTACTTTTGACCAGACCAACTTTTTCTTGCGTATTTTTCGACGCTGAATCCGAATCTGTAGTTAAAAAATAGCCTCTCCCATCATTTTTTTGAGAAATGTACAAAAAACCCATTTTTTACGGTTTTTTTCATGGTTTTTTGGAGTTAAAAAAAACGAAGAATGATAAGATGAATTTGACCTCAGAATTGAATTCTACGGATCAAAATACATCGAAAGCCATGGTTTGAATATTTTTTTCACGAAATTTCGACCCTTAATACGGCTTTGAAAAGTTTAATAATAGACCATAAAAAGCCAAAACTCATTGTAAACTTACATAAACAAGATTGTTAGATTTTAAGAACTAACATTAATTACATCAGTCAGATGGCACCACCTTATTGACTTGTTGTCCACCATGTTTCTTTTCTAACTACGAATTTCACTCTATTTGTGCCCTTCTCGTTGTACATATGTGACGGTTCGTTATTTTAATAAAACCTTTTAAACTATTTTGTCGACCCTTTTACTTGACAAAAATCCTAGTAACAACAGGTTATGGGCCCCTAACACGTGCGCGGGTGTGATTTTGTCGAGTGAGAACGGTTAGGACAAGAAAGTGTTTATTCCCTTGTGAACAAAAATCGCAAGCAAAATGTCTACGGGTGCACATTCTGGCTCCGGCGGTTCAGCCATTTCCATTGAAAAACTATCCGGTCGTGAAAATTACAGTACGTGGAAGTTTGCGATGCAAACCTACTTAGAGCATGAGGATTTATGGGAATGCGTCACAGGTGCAGGAGAAGACGCGAGAAAAGTGACTCGAGAAAAAGCAAAAATAATTTTGGCTCTCGATCCGGTGAATTAGTCACATGTCCAGGACGCCAAAAACGCAAAAGAAGCTTAGGATAAGCTAAAGTCAGCCTTCGAGGACTCTGTTTTAACTCGAAAAGTGGGCTTGCTTAGGACTCTTACTATGACGTAGCTCGAAAATTGCAGTTCAGTCGACGAATACATTAACAAAATAATCACCACAGCTCACAAGCTCAGCGGTGTCGGTTTGCAGGTTAGCGAAGAATGGGTCGGAACGCTGCTATTGGCTAGATTTGCCATG
This sequence comes from Euceroptres primus, assembly GCA_037177015.1. Taxonomy (NCBI): domain Eukaryota; kingdom Metazoa; phylum Arthropoda; class Insecta; order Hymenoptera; family Figitidae; genus Euceroptres; species Euceroptres primus. Next base: position 10,105 of record JBAGKK010518555.1, read on the forward strand.
CGACAGAAAACCAATTAATTGTAAATGGGTTTTAAAAACTAAGAGAAACGTTGACGGCAAAATAGAGCGATACAAGGCTCGTGTTGTTGTAAAAGGATGTAGTCAAAAACCGGGAATTGACTATGAAGAAACTTACTCTCCAGTCATTCGTCATAATTCAATCAGGTTCCGGTTGGCTCTGGCTGCAAAATTTGATTTGGACGTCGACCACATGGATGTTGTCACCGCATTTCGACATGGAGATCTTAACGAAGAAATTTATATGAAGCAACCAGAGGGTTTTGTTGTCGAAGGACAAGAGGGAAAGGTATGTCGTCTAAATTAGGCTATGTATGGATTGAAACAGGGCAGTCGAGCCTGGAACCAAAAGCTTAATCCAGCTCTTGATGAAATTGGCTTAACTCGCTCCAAAGTCGATCAGTGCATCTACTATTCAATTAATGACAACAGGATCATCATTCTTGCCGTATATGTTGATGATCTCATTTTACTTTCCAACGACAAGAAAGCAAAGGAATCTCTGAAGACCAATCTTTCTAATCGCTTCGAAATGAAGGATTTGGGTACGATTCATCACTGCCTTGGATTGAGAATCACAAGTGACAGAAAAGAAGGAAAAATCTTCATCGATCAAACCAGATACATCGAGGAAGTTCTTGGCAAGTTCAACATGCAAGACAGCAATCCAGTCTCAACACCGTTGGATTTAAACAAGAAACTCACCAAGGATATGGCTCCAAAATCTGAAGAAGAGATTTCTGAAATGCAGAAGGTACCATATCGCGAGGCGGTAGGCAGTCTTATGTATATCTGTCAAGGTTTCAGACCAGATATAACTCTCTTTCTATGACAGGAATTTTGGTCGTGCATGTACATTTTGAATAATCATTGCATTTTCAAGCTGCGATGTCAAAGAGAGTTTTCCCAACCTTATCATTATATAAGTTCATCTTGTTCTGATAGGAGGCTACGTCTTTACTTCTCTTGTGAGACTTCATGAAATTGCTATAAGAATCATGAAGCTTTCTTACAAGAAAAATAATTAGCTGTTCTGAAAGTGTAGGGAGGGAGGACCTAAACCAAATTTTTTTGAGATCATTCAACAAAAGATTCACAATTTCTACAGAAGACGGTTGCATGACTACCGTTTCTGAGAGCAAAGATAGTCTATGCCACAAGTATGCTTTAAGTACATCTTTTTCTGTAAGCAATTATATTTCACTGAGCTTCGAGGGATTTTCGAGCAAGGGACACCTAATTCTACCTCTAGTTTTTGGAGCCATTCTCTCGAAAACGTTGTTCTCGCTTAATGATAGCTTTATTTTTTTGCTATTTGTTCTTTAAGAACTATAACTCTAATAAAAAATCAAAGATACCAATGTGGTGTCGCTAAGAATGCCAGAATATAAGTGAGGAGTATAGTTTGCCGTAGCAATTGCACGACGGCCAAAGCAAACGAAGATCTCGTAGAAGAAAACAGTTGACTACTAACTAGATGGAGTGCGTGTGCCTAGAGAAGCGCAGGCTGCTTGACGGCCAAAACAAACGAAGATCGCGTGGAAGAAAACAGTTGACTATGACTATCGTGCGTACCTAAAGTAACGCAGGTTTTCGCATAAATGTTTTTGATTCACGTGGCGGAAGACGGGGACCATGCGTTCACACTTCACGTTCAAAACCAACCTTTATGACATTTTATAGGTCGAAAATATTATTTCATATTTTTTTTGGAGGCTTCTCTAATGATCAAGTTTAGAAACACATGCTTATTATAAAAAAATTGACTTTTTTTACCTATTTTGTTTATCTTTCTAGAAAACGGTTGCTTTAATCAAAAAATGTCCTAAACATAAAAGATGTATTTTGACATCGCCAACAATTTTTGGTAAGAGTTTTCTTTCGATACGATCCATATTTATGAAGAAAATTTAAAAAACCCTCTTTTTGGGTTTTTTTTGACATATTTTGGCTTCGCGGTTCAGCTAAATATTGTTTGATTATGATGAAACTTAACACATTCATTTTTAAGGTAAAAAGGAAAAGAATGGCACCTTAGGCCCTTTTATTTTCGAGAGTTTGTATTTTATTCTACACTCTAACTCATAACCATCTAACTATATTTTAAATTAGTCGTTAACAATAGTAATCAAAAACAATTTATAGACGAAATGGATCCAAAAATTTTTTTCCTTTCTTTGACCGTTATTAATTTCCAATAATCATTGCAGCAATAATATTCGGTCTTACGGTCAATAATTCAAATTAAAAGACAAATAAAATGTGTTAAAAACACATTTATTGTAGAAATGTTACTCAACGTTCCGACCAACACTGCGGGTCTTTTTCAACAGTCAAATTTAAAATCTAAAATTAAAAATAAAAAAAATTTTCTAAATAAATATAAAGGTTAACAAATTTTAAGTCGACAAAGGAACAAGGTTTTACAAAAAACAATTTTAGCTACATACCTGTGTCAAGGTAACATGTTTGTGTTTTTTTTTAATTACTTAAAAGAGGTTACTTTAAGTCAAAAATAAAACACAATAGTCAAGTAGTTTTTTAGTTTGAGCATCAAAGACTTTGAGAGTCTTAAATAATGACGAAAATGTTAACATTTTAAAGATAACGATGTTTACGGACGGACGAAACAAAACAGACTGACATTATAGGCTGAACAATTATAATAATGAGAGAGGGGCGTCCTAATAAGGCTAACAATTTAATAAACCTTTGACGAAAAAAACGCGCCAAAGCTTGGAAATGAAATAAATTACTGTCAAGTTGATTGATAGAAATAATAATAAAATATAATATTACATGTTAATGCATAATACATTGATAAATTTGGTTTATCTTCTTTATTTCAGATTTCAAATCAATTGAAGTTTTGATATTTATATTAATGTAGATAGATTCAATGATTTTTTTTAATGATATTATTTTCCCTAGCTAAAATTTTAATAGTATCAAAGTCAAAAAAATAATCAAATTTCCATGAGGGTTGTGACAAACCCGTGTTTAAATTACCAATTCTGCAATCTCTTTTATGTTCGTAAATTCTATTTTTTAGTTTCCTACCAGTTTCATTATGTAGAGTTTATTATACTGGTCAACAAAATGTGACCTATGTGCTCATGAAATGAGATATGTCATTTTCAGAGTAGTTTTTTATGCTGAATCCGAATCCGGCCTCCATTTCTCTGCAGCACGTCAGGTTTTCGATATTTTTTGGATCGAAATTTTTTTTGAAAAATTACAAATCAGGAGATAGAATGTTGTAAAAAAATTTTTCATTGAAAATCAATATATGATT
>JBAGKK010518566.1:0-13417 GCA_037177015.1 Euceroptres primus
TTTCCTAATGCATTCGGAAATAATTCTGAATTGTAGTTGGTGATTTATTCGTACAATCTCCTAAGCTTTACGAAATATTTCCTAACTTTTTGGAAATTGACCAATATATTCGGAAAATTTTCCAATATTCTCGGAGATATTACCCATTTTGGTCGGAAAAACGTATATCCGACCTTTTTGGGAAAAATTTCATACTATGTAGTCTTAAAAATTTCCAAAATTTTTTACAGTGTAGTAATTCCTGATCACATGAATTTTGAAGAGTCTATTTTAAATTAAATAAAATCAATACTAGTATTTTTTTTATATTGTAGACTTGACAGTTCATTCCTTATTTATTGTGTCAAAGGGAAAGTTAAAAGGTTATGTTAGATTAAAAGTTAGGTGATCAGGATTTGGGACATTCAGAATTTTTTATATAAACACTTGTCTTTAAGGCATTTTTCAACTATTTTTCTTTTTTATACGCCCATTTTAAAGAAAAATAGTAAGATTATATGAGGGATTCAAAGTTTTTATTTTTAAACTTTAGAGAAATTTTATATATTACCAAAACTGGAGCTCCTAACCTTAAATATTCAGGAATGGGGGCATCTACCTTGTATGAAATCTTGAAACTGAAATTAGTCAAACGATTATTAATTTATTTTCTTATCTTTGAGAATATGTAATAGAGAAAAGACGTATCCCAGAAAAGCATACATACATTTTGCTTTAAAATACTGCATAAAAGCTTTCGAATTCTTAGAAATGTAATCAGGTACATGGGGCACGATGACATTTTCAGATATTTGTGTCACTTTCTCGGGACACAATTTCGTCGATTTTTTTATTTTCACCCTTATCTTCAGTTATGCGACTGAAAAGACTCGATTCGTTGATCGATACTTGCAGTAGCATATTAGTGAATAGATACAAGAAAGCGATAAAAGTAGCATAATAACGTATACGAGTTTTAAGTTGGAATGGAGATACGAGCACTTCAAAGCGGCATTCATGACCATACCTGTGTTTTGCAAAAATGCATTCGCATCAAACGAGTCTTATCTGACTAGGAATAGTTACTCAGTTGAAGTACTTGTCCATTCATAGCGACTCACAAGTTGCGATCCGTCCTCGAGAACTCTGCTGCTCTTCTTCGCGTACGTGCGATGGAAAAATTCGTCGAGCGGAAGAGAGCAATGTCTACGCATAAATTTGCCAGCAATGTATAAAGATTCATAATGCAACGGAGATTATTCTTTGGATAAAAGCCGTGCTTGACAAATACAAAGAGGATATAAATAAACGGGAGCTGATTAGCCCCCTACAACTGTCTTTGTTACATGAAATATGAAGGTTTTACTATTTACACTTGTATCCCTAACATACATCAAATTTAAATTTCAATTTATACTAACATGTATAATGGAAGCCAGACTCATTAATTAAATCCTCACAGGTGAAGCTGAATAAAATACTGTTCTCAGAGAATTCATTTCTCACGGATTCAAATCAGTGATACAATTTGTGCGAAACAGTAAATATTATATTTATATATCTTTAAAAAGATAAACAGATTAAAAAGGCTGTAAAAGTATTTAATAAAATAGTGCTATCTTTTCTGCGAAATCAGAGGCTGAATATAGGATCTTTCCAGGGAAGATCGTGTCGTTCTTTCCTCTTTTACACTAATGGCGATAGTCAAACTGCCGGATAAACACTCTGTATAACTTTAAGTCCTGCAGATACCATGCAGTGCACAAATGTGATACATAATTTCAGACAATCGACATTCGCATCGCTACCGACACTCCGAGATAATGTGAGTTTATTCCAAGGACAAGTTTACTGTGGAGGTGATATTCCATAAAAGATAGTAGATCGCTGAGGAGTAGGAAGTTAAGTTCGGAGAGAAAAAGACATAGGGAAGAATAACGACTGTTCTCACGGCGAGATGATCCCCTTTACTGTCGAGTTGAGCCCGACATGGATACTCGAATTATTCGACAAGTCAAATGATAACTTAGATTGGTGGCGTAATCAACGTCTTGAATAGTCACGAGAAGGGAGGAAAGCGAGTGCAAAGATTATAGTGCCCATGGGAAGTCAAAGACTTCTTAGTGCCAAGGACCTCAGTTCAAATATCACAAATTATCCATATCGACTTCGTAATCTTACGCTCAACACAACGAGCACTACAATTACGAGTCAAACCATTTTAACACTAGATATTATTTATAGTTTCTCAGCAAAGTCTCTTCTTCCGATATCATCCCTCATAACACGGAATATTCCATTGAAACATTGGAAATATTCCCAGGAAATATTACAGCAATATTACAGGAACCTTAAAATGTCCTACGTCTGGAATATTCCCGGGCAATTTTCCGGGAATATTCCTGCAGAATATTGAAACATGACTCTGAATGTGCCCTGATTGTTCCTGTGGAATATTCCCGAAACATTGCCCTGGGAGTGTCTTGAATGTTCCCGTAGAATATTTCTGGAACATTGCCCCGGAAGTGCCCTGAATGTTCCTATGGAATATTCCCTTATCGTTGTCTCGAAATAAACTAAAAAATTTCAACCTTTTTCGCTCGTAGAGGATTCAATAATAAAAATGAATCTAGGATTTCAGAAGATGTTCAAGTTGTCGACTAGCGACGCCAAGCCTCCTCAGGAAATACATGACAGTACGGAAAAAATCAACGCTATAAAATAATAGGATCTTACGTTATATAAATACGGAATGAGGACAAAATCTCATAAAGAAGAAACGAACAAAAATTTTTGTACTTACATAATAGAAATAGAAAAATTCTTTTTTGAAAATTACAATTGTCGAATCTAGGATTCTTTTGCTTTATTTTATAATCTACATATTATATGTGGGGCATCATTTATCAAGCACAGTCACCACAGAAAATGAATTTCTCCGATCGGGCTCAAATTTACAAAAAGTTTAGTTCTATTAGATGGCACTTCAAAAAAAAAAAAGATTGATCAGTTTGTTCAAAAACTCGCCGAGGTAGAGGGGATAAAATGTTTGTACTTCACGCGAAGAGCCTCTATTTCGGATATAAATACCTTTTTATGTATGAAATATAAAAAATTTTGAGCCAAACGTTTTCGATAGATTTTTTCCCGATCTTTCGAATGAAAGAAAAAAAATTTTTTAAATTCAAAATTTAGCCACTATTTTTGAAAATATAAAATATTTTTGGTTTTTTTAAGTTTGACCCTTTTTTTCTTTTTTTTTAAACTAAAAATAAAGCTTGAAATGCTTACTTTCAGATCCTTAAATAGCAAAATGTCGTTTCTTGTAGTTTTTGAAAAATCAAATTTTAAGTAACCTGGTATATTATAAAAAATTTCCTATGCGCGAAAAAAATTCGGAAAATTTTTTGCATGTACAGTTTTTGATGAGAAACAATATTCTAAAAACGGAAATTCAGAAATAAATTTTTTGTTGATTTTAGAATTTTTGGAAAATTTTCAAAAATGAAATTTTTTTAGTTTCCTTAATTGCGCCTTTTTAATGTACAAATGACATTTATACTTATTATATTATGTACATTACATGTAAATTGCCCATTAAAAATGCACAATGAACCAAATTTAAAGACTTCATTTTTGAAAATTTTCAAAAAATTCTAAAATCAACAGAAAATTTTTTTTTGAATTTGAGTTTTGAGTTTTTAGAATATTGTTTCTTATCAAAAACTGTACATGCAAAAAACTTTCCGAATTTTTTCCGCTCATTGGAAAATTTTTTTGAATTTACTAGATTATTTAAAATTTAATTTTTCAAAAACGACAAAAAACTACATTTTTCTATTTAAGGATCTGAAAGTAAGCATCTCAAGCTTTATTTTTAGTTTAAAAAAATAGAAAAAAAGGATCGAACTTGAAAAAAAATCAAAACTATTTTTGATTTTCAAAAATGATGCTTAAATTTTTAATTTTTCAAAATTTTTTTATTTCATTCGAAAGATTGGGAAATAACCTATCGAAAACATTTTTAGGTTAAAATTTTTTATATGCCATACATAAAAAGATATTTATTTCCGAAATAGAGGCTCTTTGCGCAAAGTACAAAAATTTCACCCCCTCTACCTCGGCGAGTTTTTGACCAAACTGATCAATTTTTTTTTTTTTTGAAGTGCCATCTAATAGGACTAAACTTCTTGTAAATTTGAGTCTCATCGGAGAAATTCATTTTTTGGGCTGGGTACACTTAAGTACCTACATAACATTTTTACAATATCGGTAATATTTTTACAATGATGTTTTTCTAACAATTTTTTTTCCGTGGCCTAGAGAATTATATAAAGACATTTTTTTATTATGATCGTATGACAATATTCTTTTAAATTGCTGATAAGATACAGTCTACATTGTGAAAATTCGACATTTATTCAATTTGTTAAATATTAAAATTCGGAAGATTAGCCGAAACATAATTATGGCGAATTCATTCATTTGGACACAGGTGAACCAATCAATTAAAAAAACTTCTCGGCGCTTATCTGATATTGTGTTTGAGATTTTCCCGTTATTTTCAGGTCTCAAAAATTCCCTAATTTCTAATGTTCAAGAATAATTATTTAATTTTAGTTTGCAAGTATAATAAAATATTGTTTGAAAAAACTTAAGAAGGGAAGGCGTTATTGATAATAATTTATACCTTTTTAATTTTGTATACTCCTAAAAATAGTAAACATAAAATTTTATTTCCTTCAATTCATCTAATGTCAATTAAAAAATTCAACTTATATTTTCAAATTATATCCAATATCCAAACATTAAGGCTCCCAGCAAATAATAGTTCCTGAATTTCGAAAGCGTTTCTGTAAAAAATTGCTACAACCCAAGGGAGTATGAAAAAACGAAATAGATAGATCAAGAAATATATTTATGATCGTTATGAATTCTATACGAAAATAACTCCCATACCTATGTTTCTGCGTAATAAGCATGGAGTCTTACTTAAGTTTTGAACGTTTTTAAGTAATGTGAATGCAAAGAAAGTTGATGTACAACTTTAGGAATGCAAATCATTTTCGGCGAGTTTGAAAGGAAAAAATCAGCCCGGCCCTCTTCGGGGGCGCGGGCACATTTTCATCGCGCGCTTCGTTCGCAAGTTTGAGCGCGCCTAGGGCGCGCGGAGTGGCCGTCGCGCTCCTTATGGCACGCGAAGGTCGCTTCCCTCGCTAGTTTGAGCTCACTTCCGGGCTCCCGGAATATTCGTCGTTCTTTGCGCAGAATCCAATTTATTCCTCACGATTTACTTTTACTGCCGTAAGTAAATTTTGTAATTTTATGAATATGAACTTAACAGTGTCTCATGCACATCGAATTACCGATCGTTTTTTATTCATATTTGACAGATTTATTCAGAGAAAAATACAAGTATAACACTGAAATTATGGTAAATAATAAATAATATAATGATGCCTCAATGTCTGGTGTGTTTCACATTTTTATTTTGAAAAAAAATTCTTTTTGAAATTTTTTTCAAAATAAAAACTGAAACGCACCAGACATTGATGCTTCAACAGATTCTTTATTATTTTCCGAAATTTCAGCAAGATACTTGAATTTCTGTCTTATTAAAATAAGTTTGAGCGCGCCTAGGGCTCGCGATTATGTTTGCGATTCTGTAATATTTCATTGATTCTTTAGAAATTAAATCAATTTTAACTTTCTCAAAGTGCTCAGGACTTTTAAAGAGATTGTTAACTTTGTTTTTGATTTCAAGTTCAAAGTGCAATTAACTTACTTAAGGCTCCATCGACCTTAAGGAACATATTCTCATCACGATTCTCGGGCTTTGCGCTCGATGTTTTGCATGGATTTCTTAAAGTGTCTAATCAATTACGTAATCATAGTAATTTATTTTTTTAAATGAAAATTTACCATGTAATGAATTAAAAGATTTAACCCTCCGCGCTAACAAGTTGATCGACACTTTAGCTCCCTGTCACACAAATAGACGGTATGACAGTGTCAGTGCTGCTTTCTCAGGGCCGGAATTGTACATAGCGCGCCATGTCTTTTCTAAATTTCTTAAGTAGTTTGTTATGTTATTTCAGTTAAAACAACAATATATTAATATTATATATTTTTTGTGTAAAATATACTTTCTATTCACTGAGATACCTGCTTACACAATGTACCTAAATAATTTAATTGAAAATATGACTTATCTTTTCACATGTCTTTCATGTCATTCCTAATCATAACCTCCAATCTTTTTACATGATATTAGCATTCAAGCAATTCTGCTATAAATTTTAAAAAAGGTTGAGTAGAATATTCAATCGCAACAAATTCTTCGCACTAACTTTTAATGTGCACAGGTTAGGTTACAGTTTTTACATTTAAAGCATTTTGTCCACTATTACAAAGCACTTTTGACTTATTGAACACCTTTACACAACATTTCCTCCTTGCATTAAACGTACAATAATTAAACACTTTGAATCCCTTTAAAAATCAATTCTTAAAAAATTGGGACAGTCAGTTTTCTCATAAAACCAATACCTTCTCATATGATGATGAGGATGTAAAAATTAAAGAATTCAACGAAAATTTCAGTTTTCTGAGAGAACAACACGAGACACGGAGAAAGTACAAGAGGCCAAAGATGCTCACCTGAAGGAGCTCTATAAAATTGTCTCAAGTCATTTTTTCCTTTCTCCTTAGGTTCTCGAGTAAAATTGACTTTTGTACCATGTAGAATTCGAATACAGGTGCAAAAAATAGAATAAGTGGGTAAAACCTGACGAAAATTTGCATTTTTTGAGAGAACGACTCGAGATAAGAAAAAAACGTAAGGACCAAATTGGTTCCACCCATGGAGCTCTATAAAGCGGTGTAGAATATTTTCCTACATTTTGTCCTTTTAACGAATAAAAGTGCATTTTTTGGATTTTAATATCCTTCTTTTCAATTTTATTATCAGTTTCCTTCTCGGCTTTCACATTTCCCTTGTTATAAATATTTTAGTATTTAATTTTTAACTTTAGTTGTTAATAAAAAAATAACTGATATCTTATACGATGAGAATGTAAAAAAAATACACAAACAAATTGTTAAAATTTACATTTTTGGTCCGAAAATTCGTTCTTTTAATCACACACTGCTATTAAGAAGTGAAGTATCTCTATTCTTAGAAATTGTTGATTTTAGTTGGAAAATCGAAATTTTCGTTTTTAACAGTATTTTTCACGATTAAAACAAAAATTATTTATCTAATGAAAAAATGGTCAATGGAAAATTTGTAGATCCTTTTAAGACCAATAATTCTGTTTATTAACATTTTCTTTGTATCTCGCATTATTTGGCTCAAAATTTGTATTTTCTATTTTTCAAGAAAATTCAAAAAGTTGTTATGACATACTTTTAGGGTGTTCAAAAAGCAAGGTTTTTCTTATCTTGACATTTCTTCATATCGTGCGTTGTTTGGCTTAAAATTTTCATTTTCGTTTGTTTTTTTGAATATTGTAAATGCTATAACTCTGGTAAATTTTTTTTATCCAAAAAAGTCACTAGGATAAATTGTTTGTCTTTTCGAGGACTACGGATAGCCGCACATAGAATTTTTAAATCTTAAAAAAAAGTGGTCTCAAAAATTTTGAAAATGCTCTAACTTTTTGAATTTTTATCCAAAATATCTGGCTAATGAACTTGACCTTCAGTTTAGGACACTCAAAGAGTATACTGAAGATCAAACAAATCTGTCAATTATTTCAAAAGTTATCGTGCTAACAGGCTAAAAATCTACTCACATACAGATAGACAGACACATTCGCGAAAACCTGTTTTTCGGATTCAGAAGGTCTCTAAACGTGGACATTAGACAAAAACGGGGGGGTGGGGTCAAATTTTACACAAATCTAATACCTTCTCTCATTGAGATGAGAATGTAAAAATGAAGTCGGACGTCCCTAACCTCAAAAGTCACTAGGTTCGCAATCTATGGCATTCGACCTTGGCAATGTAAGTATTTGAAGAATCTTTTAAAAATATTCCAGAAACAGGTAAAAATTTTTATAAAAAACATCTGTGGTTGCGCGATTTATTTGATATTGACTACACATCTTCAATATATCGTCTCGTTTAATAAAATTTTGAATTAGTGGTTCGATAAATATGACATTTTGTAAAACATATTGTGCAAAAATAGTGATTATTATTGACTGCTATTTGGAAATATTGATGAGAAATCGATTTTCAACTGTATGAAAATCTTCGTTAGCCTAAAATTTACAAATCAACGTCGTATTTTGAATAGCTCTGGCGAAAGTTTCGGATCGAAATCCCTATCAGAATGAATCCAACCTATTCCGAACCAATCCGAAATCTGTATCCGAGACATTCCGAGCTATTCCGAAGCCAATCTGAAGCAAGTTTTACTTCAAATCAATCCGTCCCTCTTGAAAATCCATTGGAACTTTTAATCCGAATAAATCTGATGCCAATTTTCAATCTGAATCAATCCGAATGAATCCGAGGTTAATCCGAAACAAGTTTTCAATCCGAGTGTAAACATTGTTCGGATTAGCCTCGGATTCATTCGGATTGAAATTTTGGATTGATTCGGATTGAAAATTTGTTTCCGGATTAGCCTTGGATTCATTTGGTTTGAAATTTCGGATTGATTTTGTTTGAAAACTTGTTTCGGATTCATTCGGATTGATTTTTAATGGGTTCGGATTGATTCGGATTAAAAATTTGCTTCGGATTTGCCTCAGAATAGCTCGTATACACATTTCGAATTGGTTTGGATTCATTCGGATAGAATCTCTATTCGTAACTTTCGCTAGGGAGTTTGAATCACGATCTTGGAGTTTTATCTTAAAATAGCAAAATCGGAAAACCTGAGACAAAACTTGAGGATAGACTTTGGAGCGATTTTTCGCATCTTTAACAGTAAAATATTTAACTTATAATTCCATAATCGCCTTTTTCAACTAATTTTAATCGATTTTCATGAGCCCAAATTATTATTAAAGAAAATATTTTTGATATTTTTTAACAATTTTCTATTTTAAATTTGTAGTTTAAGACATCGAGTAACCTGACATTTTTCAAACATTTTTATTTATAATTTCTAAACGAAGTCGTATAAAATTTTGATTCTAAAAAAGGTCGTCTTAGAATAAACCAGGAAAAATATTGACTAGAAACCTGAGGATTCGACACATCATGAAGTCTGTTCTAATTTCTTTAAATTTGTCAGAGAGGTTGCATAACCTGGATATCTTTTTAAACAATATCGGAATAAACTTTACACAAATTATTCATTCTGGTGAGCCACTCTTTTCTCATTTTAATTTGTTCATTATTAATTTAGTTTTGCATTTATTTTTTGTATAACAGCACTTTTTGGAGTCATTATTCATCATTGTAAACATAATGTTTTTTTTATTTATTTCTGGAGAGTGTGAAGAAGTCTAAATTACGTGATAACGTTTTAAAAATTAAATTATACGTTAATTTCTTGCAGAAATACTTTTGAAATTAAAGAAATAATATTTCCTGAGAGCTATCAACTCTGAAAACATTCTAAAAATATAATAGATGGATTTTATAAATTCAACATCAGAAGAGCTCAATGAGAAAATATATTATTTCTACAACTAGGTGTATATTAAACTAAAGAGATACAAATTATTAGTAATAATATCGTAATAATCGTAGTCAGTTTGGAATTTAATTTTTATACTATTATAATTTATGTAGAATTGAATTATATTCTTAAATATAATATTACTGTTAACTATAATAATAATATGAAATATTTTAATTTAATGTTCAAATCAAATACAATATGGATAATTCTTTGTAATTGATCGAATAAAATGTGTTCACCTTATTGTGAATCGTGACTTATCGTCAATTTAAATTGTAATACCATTACAATAAAAAAATGTCTTTGTATAATTCTCAACGGAACTACATAAAAAATTGTTTAAAAAAAGTTAAATTCAGTCTCATACAACCGTATAAGAGTACTGTTAACAGTGTTATCAATATAAGGGTGGTTGCCAAAAAGTTGTAAAATTTGGCCTATCGATTTTTCGAAAAAAGAAATCTTCTCAGAACTATATGAAATATTTTTTTTCATTAATTGTGATCCAAAATAAAACGAAAAAACCAATTTAAGAAATCAAGAATTATTTTTGTAGTGGAGATAAATAATTTATATGTCAGGAAGAAACCCTTTGAGGGTTCAATTAGAATATTCTAGATGTACAATAGTTTTAAAAATATTGATTGCAATAGAAAAAATTATTGCCAATAAAGTAGATAGAATTCGCTAAAAGTATATTTTTGAAAAAATTCTTTACTGCTGCATCTGACCTTTAAATCTCAAATTTATTGCAAAATTAGAGATTCAAATACTCTAAAGATCATCTTAAATTTGTTTTATGTTCTAAAAAACCCACGTGAAAAATTCTACGGAAAGCGTTCCACAGAAATTCCACATGGAAATTCCACCTAGAAATTCTACATGGAAAATCTACGAAAAATTTCTGTATCGAATTTCTAGTTTGAATTTCGATATGGAAATTGTAGGATTTCCACATGGAGTTTCCGTAGAACGTTTTCCGTATAAAATTTTCCACGTGGGAAATTAAGAGTTCTTTAAACCTACTACGAAAAGTTATGAAAAATTTAACATCATAGAAGAAAAAACTATTGAAACAAAGAGGCAAACAACTATGACTTTAAATAAACTAGTACATGCAAATTTTTAGTAAAATTTAAAGGGTGGCAGTACAGAACTAGATATCCAACAAAATGTGAATTTTTCAGGGGAGAGAAAAAACATTCTGTAAAATCGAAATCATCATTTAAAAATTAAAGTCCATTCTCGAGATGAATTGTTTCTGAATTTATGTCAAGAAAGTTTGATCAGAAGAAGTTATCCAGTTTCGAGGAAATAGCTATGGAAGTTGAAAATATCAAAGTGACACTAGCCTACAATTCGAGCAAGTTCGGCTGCGGATTTCGATAAAACCTGCAATTTTAAGTTTAAAAGAAATAAAAACTTGCTCCCGAGATATTAGTTGCTGAATACGGGTAAACATAGTTTGATGTAAAAAATTTATCCAATTCTGAGTAAATTGACCGAGAATTTTGAGGTTACAGTTTCTTAGGTTTTCAGAATCTGGTTTGGATAGCGATTAAAAATCGAATTTTTAATTGTTTACAAAAATAAAAGCTTGCTCCCGAGATATGGGGATGCTAAACGAGAATAAAAAATGTTTTATTAAAGAAATGATTCTGTTCCGAGAAAATCAAGATTTACTGTGTCGGTATCCCACTGAGACAAACAATTTCTCGTTGTAGGTCTGATAAAAAAAAAGAAAGTTATATATTTTTTATCAATAAACTTTAATAATTCCAAGATATCAATTTCTTTAATGAATATCAAATTTCTTTGTAAAAAATGGCATTTTTGAAAAATTCAATTTTCCAATTTTTTAAAAATAAAATTGTAAAAGTTATTTCTAAAAAATTGTCGGTAACCTTATGTACCACATTTGGTACAGTGGACACTAAAAGGGTTAAAAATGAGATTTCGAAGAAATCCTTTTAACACTCTCTAAATCTAAATTAGTAGTTTTCTACTAATGAAATAGTGCCGAATCGTTTACCAAGTGCTTTAGTAAACATTTATACTAATTTTTAGTAGAAAACTACTAATTCACTTAGTAAGGCTTACTAAATAAATTAGTAACCCTTACTACGTGAATTAGTAGTTTTCTATCATTATTAGTAGTTTTCTACTAAAAATGAGTGGAAATGCTTACTAAAGCAATTGGTAAACGAGTTGACACTATTTCATTAGTAGAAAACTACTAATTCAGATTTAGAGAGCACAACTTTTTTTTCATTTTTTAAAGAATTTTTGTACAAAAAATACATTTTCGACAAAAATGTTGGTTATCTAGTTCTGTACTGCCACCTTTCAATTGAGAAAAGGTGAAAAGGAGAAAAGGAGGCAAAAGGAGACATTGTTTAAAAATAAATGAAATAGGTGACGAAATTCAAAATAGGTGACAAAAAGTAAAAAGGTGACGATCTGCAAATGTTGTGGACAAAAAAATTTCCAAATCAATTTGCATATTGACCAGTAATAAACTTAGAATAATTATAATCTATATGAGTATTTTCTTTAATTTCTCTTAAATTAATTGCTTATACATTTAATATTTAAAATATTAATAAAAATTAAAATATTTAATATGGAGAAAGGAACGGCCAAATCTAGATGCTTCAGGCTAAATGACTCTCTCACAAGATCGCACCCAGGCGCAGCGAACTCGTTACAACCAATTGAAAAAAATCTTGGAGGATCGTCGTGGTCGTGGAGAGCAGCATCTGGAGATTGTGAATCATCTAGGGGAACCAAAGATTATTCTGTCAAAGCCACGCACAACGAATTTAACACTTCAGCAAACAGTCAACAGTACTCAATAAATGTATCTATTCCAGGTATCGCTCACACACATGTAGTTGACGTGAGTTTGTTAAATGACATATCTTTATATTACCAAAATGTGCGGGGCATCAACACTAAATTTTGTTTGCTAGTTACATCTTCAGAAATTTTTAATTATGATTTTTTAATCTTTTCGGAAACTTGGCTGAAACCTCAGGTACATTTTGCTGAATTTTTTTATTTAAATTCTTTTAATGTCTACAGAGATGTCAAGCTGGATAGAAGTGGTGGAGGTGTACTTATAGCCGCGAAGTTAAGAATTTTTACCGGTTCAGTAGATGTAAGCTCTATAATAAGTGCCGTGCCTAAAATTAATATCGTGGCTATTAAAGCTATCCTTGAGGATATGCCGTTTATTTTAATAGCTACATATATCCCTCCAGACACTACAGTTCAGGAAATAGAATCTTTCTTTGAGGCCACGTCATCCTTATATCCCATCTGGAATTGTAAAACATTAATTGTTGGCGATTTTAATATGCCTAATCTTAAAAATTATGTTACCATGGGGATCCCAGATAGAAAATCAGCATTGCTTGTTGCATTTCAGGAACTTCACAGTCTGGCGCAATATAATGATATACATAACATCAATTACAGATGCCTTGATCTTATTCTTGCAACTTTCCCCTGCGAAGTGTCCTCTAGTGATATCCCTATTCTGCCTGTGGACAAGTATCACCCTCTCTTGTTCTTGCGCTTTGAATCTCACTTGCCTCAACTATCCTCAAGGCATCTAATGCCCATGAATAAAGCTACTAAACGCTATAGGTTCAAAAACAATGATTTTTCTAGTGTCGCTTCTAGTCTTGCTATGGTTGATTGGTCAACTTTAAATCTAGAAAATAACGTTAATGTAGCTCTAGAAAAATTTTACACTATATTATATGAAATTTTAGACAGGGAGGTTGGTAC